>JAIUZE010072226.1:0-49222 GCA_022085475.1 Heliosperma pusillum | reverse complement strand
ACGAACCAATACATTGACTGTGCCCAAGCATGCAATGACCATGAACAATATCATGAAATCACGCATTCAAAGACGACACAAGACGACAACTCTCACGGTAAATGAAACGCACTAGCACCGTGTACATGGCAAGTATGATTAACAGGCATCCACGGGATAAGCATTTCCATGAACTCATACACGATGCTACATTTCGTATATGTAGACTAATTTCCTCCTGGTAGGACGACGATAATAATACGGTTCCTAGTCTAAACCTGGCCAGACTCTCGGAATAAACGTGTTCCGATTCGACATGCGATACACGTTTCGCATCCAAGACTCGGTCAATCATAGCCGCCGAGTACCCCAAATTCGTTAGAGCAATTCACGAAAGATGCGGAAAAAGCTCTCAAGCCTCATAACAAGCGGTACGCTACATGCAAATAACACCACCTTGCAAGTATACAACATTTGACGGCCGGGTCGAACAACGCATATCGTTCAACTCCCAACAACGTCGTCATATGCCCACTAACACATGCATTTAAGCAGTAGGATACATCTCCGTTCCGACATTCCAGCCTTACGAACGGGAAGGTAGCCAAGGGAATGAGAGTACAAAGCACAAGACAAAACCGTGCTCAAACCGCATCATTTGTAAAAACCGACTCAAAGTGGGACATAGCAAAAACCGTCACAAAACATGTGATACAAGCGAATAAAATATCATATATCCAAAACATGAATATTATAAGTCACTACGTAAAATTATACGATAAACGGATCATGCGAACTAATATGAATTACGAGTTTTAGAGATTTTATAAGAAAAATACAGCCGTGTTTCAGGCCGGTGTGGAGGGAGGCGGCCGGTACCCCGGCTCGGAGCACAACTACTCACAAAACACAAGTTTGGAAACTAACTAAAACAAGGGTCCACTTAAAACGGTCATAACTACAGTTCTAGATATGGGAATGCAGAAATTCTAAGTCGAGGTGATAGATTATCCTCTTACGGTTCCAACGAGTGGTCACAAGCCCAAAACAAGCAAGTAACGAAGGAGATATGATCATTCTACGAAAAGGGGTCAATGCAGTGAAACTGCACGAGTCCACCCGAGAACAACACCACCATTTCTATCATTTCCAATTTTCATAATTCACTTCTATCAACTATCAACAATCAATATTCATCATCAAAAATCATCAAATAACAACAATCATCACCCATAACATAATTCCTAAACTTACTAATCGTAATCCAATACGAATTCTAGCATATAAAGCATGTAAAACACGTAAATGATATCGAGTAACCCTTTACCGTTACCTTTACGCGTCTTTAATCGATTACTAAGCCTTCCTAGTAGTCTCCACCTACAATTAGGTATTAAAAGATGAATATACTTCACCTTGAGAAAGACGGATAATTTAAAAAGCGAGAAAGACGGTAATTTTATTACCAATACGGATAGAGGAAGCTAAGAGGGGACGAATAAGACGAACTTACGCGAATTCCGACAAGAAACGAGGGAGCTACGATCATCCAAAGATTGGATCAAAGAGGGAGGCAAGGTTTTGGTTGCTTAAGGAAGAAGAAAAGTTTTTGGTGTTTGTGTTAATGAAATAGGTTAAGTGTAGTGTGATATTTATAAAGAAAAGTCAACAAAAGTCAAAGACGACTCAAAAGTCAAGAAAAGTCAAAGACGACTCAAAAGTCAAGAAAAGTCAAAGACGTCTCAAAAGTCAAGAAAAGTCAAAGACGACTCAAAAGTCAAGAAAAGTCAAAGAAGACTCAAAAGTCAAGAAAAGTCAAAGACGACTCAAAAGTCAAGAAAAGTCAAAGACGCCTTAAGACGGGATTATCATGGAATCTCGCGGAAATTCCGAATACGAACTCGGAAATTCTAAATTCGACTCAGAACATAAAATTCTAAATTAAAACTTAAATTTGCTGAAAGGTATCCGTAAAATATTTTCACTAGAAAAATAGGGTACACTTCCGGGTGTTACAATAGCATTATAATAATAACAATATACGAGTAAAGGAAACCATCATCCATCATCATCATGCAATGCAACGCTCGGGGAAGACTCCCCTTAGCAACCATATAGAACACTAAGGGCTTGCATCTCACCATTAGCAACATAAGCTTGAGAAGCTTTGAGACTCGATATACAAACCAATCATAGGCACCCAATCAATCAAGTATACAATCCATCATATGATCAAACGTAAGCATACACACCCTCACGATAAATGACACGCACTAGCACCATGTACATATCAAGTATGATCAAACACGTCCACGGGATAAACATTTCCCTGAAGCATATACGATAAACATTTTGTATATGAACGATTCACACGTCCACGGGATAAACATTTCTGTGAACCATACACGATAAACGTTTCGTATATGAAGGATTCATTTCCTCCCGGTAGGACGACGATAATAATACGGTCCTAGTGTAAACCTGGCCAGACTCTCGGAATAGACGTGTTCCGATTCGACATGCGATAAACATTTCGCATCCAAGACTCGGTCAAACACAGAAGTCGAGTACCCCAAATTCGGTCAAACTACTCAAAAGAGGCGGAAAGAGCACAAGAATCAAATACAAGCAAGTACGCTACATGCAATGACCCCACCTCGCAAGGATAAAACATTTGACGGCCGGGTCGATCAACGCTTTGCGTTCGCCTCCACACAACGTCGTCATATCCCCACTAAAACATGCATACAAGCATCAAGGATACACCCCATCGCTCCCGACATTCCAGTCTAATGAGGATAAGGGTGTAGCCGGGAAATGAGAGTTCAAAGCACTCAACGAGTAGTGCTCAATCAAAACATAAGGTAAAACCGACTCAAGTGGGGACATATCAAAAATCGTCACAAAACATGTGATATAAGAAAATAAGATATCATATATTCTAAACATGAATATTTAATGTTTTTACGTAAGTTTATAAGATGAACAAACCATACAAACTATTACATGTCAGGGCATAAGGAAAAGAATTGAGAAAGAATTACAAGGGGTGCCAGCGGGTCATGGGCACCGGCTGCCGGGTACCCGGCTGGTACCTCAGCAACACCAAACAACGCCAAAATAATACAGAGGATCCACAGCCGGAGGGTGTGACCTGCTGCCGGCTACCTGGCTGGGGTCACATGCCAAATGAGAAGAATGAAGAAAATGGGAAAGGAGGGTTCCAGCCGGTTGGCCGGCTCGGACTCGCAGACTTAACAAAATAACCAAACTTACAGGGACCTCCCAGCCGGTTGGGTGGACCGGCGGCCGGTCGACCGGCTAGGACTCACGCAATAACAAAATTCTCCAAAATACCAATTCACATTAGACGAGTTCCCAGCCGAGCGGCTGAGCGGCGGCCGGTCGGCCGGCTGGGACACACATACACGAGATTCAACTTCAACAACAACCAAACTTAAGTTCCATTGTTACCCATTTAATTCCAACAACATTTACCAACATCAAACCACATTTAATGCATAATAATCATCATCAATCATTGGGTAAAATCAATTAAAGCAAATCAAGGCACATTTATTGCCCAACACATGTTCAAACATGATGAATAAGCATAATTAACAACTTGATTGTAATTTAGCATGATATTAGTGAAAGATAGGCATAAAAGGTGAATTCACACATGTGAAAGAGCAACAAGCATATTTCCTCATATAATTAACGCAAAGATTGCATCTTTCCTAGCTAAAACCACAATTAAAGCATTAAAACACATATTGATATCGAGTAACCCATCACCGTTACCTCGATTAGCACTTCAAATATTCATTGCCCAAGCTAACCATCATCCCACATGAATTCCTTGACCCAAAATCTTCAAAGTCCACCTTTTCCTGATAAATAACGCGACACGAGCCAAAACCGAAATTTGTAAAATACGGTCTAAAAATAAGGTAAAAAGTTTTGATCTTTTATTGACTAGAAAGAAAGAGGACGGTGAGAGGATTCCGAAACATTAAACGGTATTGATTTTCGTTCAGAAACGAAGAAGTTATGTTCGTCTTAAGTTTAGATCTAAAAAATGGGTTTTATAAAAAGTTGGAGGAAATGGATATTTTATGTTATGAAAAGGAAGAGGAGGATGAGAGGAAAAACTTAATGTAAAAATCGTCGAGTTTCGTTGAGAGACTGAGAAATGGCATCTATCTTAAGATTATAAAGTTATGGAGGTTTAATGGTGTTTTTGGTGTTTGAGGAGAAAGATGAAGTTGCTAAAATTTTAGAAGGGATTTAGAGATTTGTGGTGGTTTCTTTTGAGAAGGTGAGTAGTAGTAGGTTTTAATATTTAGGGGCTTGACGCCTCTTTGACATTTTGAGACGGTATCTCCCGACCTAGACCTTTTGTTTTAAAAAATAAAACTCAACCTCTTAGATGAGGAAATTGGTCGTTCTTTTTATTGATGCATCTTATATGTGGATCACGTGCTTAATTTTGGATATATTTAAATTTTAGGCAAGCCCCCACTTGCCTTGTAATGAAGTACATACCTCATTGTATTTCGTTGTGATTTGAAGGGAAGAAGAAGGCCCGTTAATTGCTTCTCATCGGATATTAGTAGCCTAGTCTAATTTAATTGAATAAGGGTCTTATTTTTGCTCACTTACTTACTCGGGCACGAATAATGTTTTAAGTGTGCGGAGGTTTGATATACGATTAATTTAGACGATTCCCTTCTTTATTCTCTTATATTTCGCCCTTATTCATTGCGGTTTTAGAGTCGGTTTTATTATATTTGACCTCTTATTCCGCGTACTCTCATATTCTATATTTCCGTCTCATTTTGTAGGAAGTATGCCAAGAAAGGTTGAGTCGAGATGAGAAGCAAGTAACCGTCACTAAACATATACATAAAGAAAAAAGAAAAGAAAAAAGAAAAGAAAGAAATAATGAAAGAAAGAAGTAATGAGAAGAAAGGAGGAACATCCAACCACCCCTCTGACGGCAGGTCACCGGCGTCGGCCGACCGTCCACGTACACCACCACCTTCATGGGCTCGGCTCCGACCTAGGCACCGTCGCCGGCCAACCGCCCGTCACACCTAGCCCCCCTACCTGAAGGGAAGAGAAGAGTAGACGCAGCTCCCCTGCCGGTCGGCCGACGTTCGATCCGCCAACAGAGAGCCACGAGCACCCTACAAGACGCGAAAAAGAACATGTCTGGAGTCCCTACCGGTCGGCCTGCGTCCGTTCCGCCAGCAGGGAACCCCTCTCTTACCCACTTTGCAAGTTTTTAGGATTGATGGCCTTCTCTCGGCAGCCGGACGCCGGTCTGCTAGTAGCCACCCTCCTTGGCCGGGTCTTTTGCATTTTGTTCCTAGTTTCTTCACTCTTGAGATCCAATGAGGAAGAAACTATAAATACCCCATGAAAGACCATATTTAGGGGATATACACTACCTTATGACTACTACTCAACGACACACTACTACATTATTAAAAGATAAACCCTAGTACTTCGATTATATATTCCCTTAATTAGTTCCTTAATATTTCTTTAATTAGAATTAGTTGCGTCTTATTTTCTATTTAGTTATTATTGATATCTAATTTCTCTGGTATATGATATAATACTTGGGTTGTAGTTTGAAGACATGAGGAGACTCTTCTTCCATTATTAATTCTAGTTTCCATCTTTATTACATGTTTGGTACAGTTTTCATCTTTATTTCATTTTTAATTGTCATTTAATTACTTATTCTTGCTTATTTAATTAGTTTACATGTTGAATATATCTTCTCTTGCTAGTTTTGTATTAAAGTTTTCATCTTTAATGATTTTCCTTATTAATATGAGTGAGTAGTGTGCTACTAAGGTAGATGGGGGAGTTAGTGTAGGTTTATAGGTTGATTATGATAATTGGGTATAAAGATTTAGTCTTTTGGTAGTCTACTTGTTTTGTAAACACAAGGTGTTTGATGAAATGTTTGAATGAGTTATTTAAGTTATTTCCATGTTTAATTACTAGTTTGAGTGAGAGCTTGGACTTGTATTGTGTTTGTGTGTGTATTGAATGTTTAGGGGAAGGTTAGGGCGAGAACCCAATCGAACCTTAGGCTGAGTCCGTCTCGCACCGAGAGGTGGAGGCTTACCTAGAGACCGTCTTACACCGAGAGGTGAAGACATAGACTCGCTTTTACACTAGTCTTAACCCTCACCGTGATTAACCTTTGCCTAAATTGATGAACCCATTCACGTTAGTTTCTTTTAATTCTTGAGTTTAGTTATACCATTGCTTCCTTGTTAGCTTTAGTTGTCATTAATCTCTACTTATTTGTTTTTAGCTAAAACTAAACTAGAATTGTTTAAACCGTCTTAGATCCTTTGTTTCCGTCTCTTGGGAGATTCGACCCTTGAAATACACAATGATCTCATTGTACACTTGCGAGGTAATTTAAAATTCACATCAACAAACCTTTAGCTTGCTAGATACATTCCTTTAAGTTACTAGATACATACCCTTACCAACCTAGATACACTCATTTAATTTGCTAGATACATACCTGTAAACCATAAAAATTGTACCCGCAATAATAAATAAAGAGGAACAAAGTTATATACGAAGCAAGATTTTTATTTAATAATCGAAAGATTGAGAGGTTACAACTTCCGTTACTCTCTTGATTTCATTCTAAAAGCTAGGGTTTTAAAATTACTACGAGGGTCGTATCGACTTAATCTCGTAGGGAGGTGATGGGGTCTTTTTGTGACTTATTTCATCATATCTACCTTTTGGTAGTAGGAGGATGGCGTCGGTTGACTTGTTCCATCTGCTCTCTATTAAACCTAAACACAAAGTCTATATATATTTAGTCTATTAGCTTGGAGGCCAAAACAAGAAATATTCTCTATTATCATAATATATCATCACAATATTAAATGGTAGTTATCTCAAAATAATAAATACACCATCTAATAAGTATCTACCAAAATATAAAATTTCAGTGTCTACAATATCTATCACTAGCTAGATAGACTCCTTTAAATTGATAGATACATACCTCTAACAAGCTAGATTCATGTCGAGCACATGAGGGCTAACCTTTTGGCCCTCCTTGAGATTCATGTCAAAAAATGCAGAACCTGTCTCATATTGGATGATCCTAGAAGCTTGTGAAAACATGATCACAAGCTTGGTGTAGATCTCATAGGTGGTGCTCATCTTTATGGCACTCTTTTGGAGATCGGCCTCCATAGAGAAGATCAAAACATTTTAATCGAGGCCGATTCCTTATGGTAAGCCTCGTAGGCTTGCCTTACGACGGAGTTTGACCTACTTTTGGGTGTAGCGAGAAGGGCTACGGTTAGGTAACGCAGCTTGTCGTCACCTTCCGCGACCAAGCCAAATTGCGCATCCCAATCGGCAAAGTTAGCACCATTATTTTCTAATTTACATTGATCCATGATGGATCGGAGCCAAGACACGTTGGTAAGAGTTGGAGCGTTAGGAGATGTGGATGAATTAGGAGTTGCCATTACGATTAAATAATTTTGACTACAAAAATGGAGATGATGGAGGTGTCAACATTTATCGTTTTAAATACTTGTAAACATTTTAAACAAGTTGAACATTTACAAAGTTACATCTACCCAACTATTATAAATGATACCGAGATCCAAATTCATATCAACTCGGGAGCGATGAGCCGATTCATCCCTAATTAATATAATTCGGTGGATAAACTCTTTAATCGATTCTACTTTTAGAACTCTCGATCGATAAAAAATTACTTTAATATTTATCTTTAGCCCGGAACACATGCGGATACGGTCGCGAATACTTCTTTTGAGCTCAATCCTAATTTCTATGTAATAACGTAACTTTTATTACCCCACTTACCCAAAACAATTTCAGTACCTCGGTAAGCCGAGCCTACTTCCTTATGAAATTGAGACTCATGGGTTCCACTATTATTATTTAGAAGAGGTCATGTCAATTTATTATCTATCTCATTTAAGTGAACTAAATTGGCGAACTAACGATAATTGTAATTGACACGGTCGAAGACTCGATATTATATGCATGTGATATATATGGCGATTTGACATGCATGTGACACATAAATAAAATGCAACAATTAAGTAAATTCCTAGAATGGCCTATCTAAAATAATAGAAAATCAAATAATCTATTACAAATTCGGAAACCAACTCCTTTGGTCCCTTGAATTTCATGAGCACGCCTCCCAAGGACACCGTCTATTTGGGAACATCTTTCCGAGTGGTACACTCTTTAGGAAACTCCGAAATTAGAAATAATTACAAAATATATAATAAACTTACAAGGCTTTTCTATTATACATTTGTAAAATAAAATATTACAATAAAAGTGATACGAGATCACATCAAAATTACAACCGAATCAATATTCCCTTACATTTCGGGGAATATCGGTTAAAACTAAGGCCATACTAAGACAAATCACATAATTCAAAAACTACATAAATTCAAAAATGACATTCATCCATTAGAAATGCAGCATAATTATATGTAAAACTCATGCAATATTAATGTGTCAAATCGCCATAATAAAATTTATATCCTATTTAACCCTGTATTATGGAAATACGTGACAATAACATTTTAAAATCACTAAACAATACTTAAATCATATTTAAGTCCCAGTTAAATATCCTAACTGTTTTAGGAGTCAAAATTAGTCATTGCTCAATTTTTGACAATAACCTAACTTGTTATTTTATAATTGCTCATATTTAGACTTTAAAATCATATTTTAATGAAATAAATCCAAATTTTATTACAATAATTTTAAATTTTGAATTTTAAATTTTTGAACATTCTGGAATGTCACCATGAGAAAACGGTTGTGCTTTATCGGTTTTATCAAATAAAATACATAAAGCATGTGAAAATTAATCTTATCAAACTTTCAACTTTATATCTGTAAAGCGGGACATGAATTCAAGAAAAAATAATTTTCTCATGCTATGAAATTTATTTTATCTATTTTTGCTAAAATAGTCACTATTTATGTCGGTTTTACATTAAAAGTTCATAAATGATGCAAAACAAAACTAATTCGTCTCACATTTTCCACACAGTGAGAAAAACATGCATGTGACAACATGTTAAAGTTTCAAGGCCTGACTCAAAATATAACTATTTTTAACCATTTAACCTTCATTTATTTTATTGTTATCATATAAAAATCATAAATCATGAAGGAAAAATTTAATCCACTCGAAATTTTACAAAACATAATCCAAATATTCGTGTGATGTTGAGTAAAAATTACAAGGTTAGAAAATAAGTCTAACTACTTTTAGTACTTTAAATATCATATTACTAATTAAAATGTAATAAAATCACTAAAAACAATATATGAGCAATAAAAATTTCCATAAATCATCAATATGAACTAAAAGCACATTAGGACCATAATATATCAAAATTCAAATGACTTTGTGACTTTATCTCATAAATCACAAATTACTAGTTTTATTTAAGTTACTTTTAACTCGAAAAATCTATAAATCGATTATGCATGCAACAACCTTAGCTCTTGATACCGCTTTTTAGTTTCATAAACCAATTATTAGACATTTCTAATAACATATAAAAGTTTGTTTACTGATAAAACTGATTAGATTTTATGCATGCATAACAATATAACAAAGGAAGAAGAAGAAACATATTTCCTAACATAAAGTTGGACGATTAAGCGCACAAGAATAAGACACCTTCCTATTCTTGTTCTTGAGCTTAAAGATATGAGAGATGAAATCCTAATTTCAAGTATAGGAATGCTCCAATTAGTTGCACCAAGACAATCCTTAATCTCTCAAATATAAGTTTACTAGAACAATATATATGAGTAGCCCTTAAACAAAATAACTAATAGCTCTATTACAACACTTAGTAATACTTTTATTAGCAATATTAGAACTTGAGTTTATGCAAAACTTCTTAAGTTTTTCTTAGTGTGAGAAATGTAGTAAAAGGAATATGAGATGGAGTGTGGATGATAAGATTAGAAAACATCTCCTCTTATCATCACAAAACCGGCACACGACAAGCATGAGGGAGGGTGAGCCTTTTGCTTTTTGTCTTCACAATGCAATAGCTCATAGTCTAGGCCTAGGTTGTAATTATTTTGTCTAATTCTTAATTAGAGCAACTAATAAAACCTAAACCCCTGCTCTAACCCCAATAAAAACGGTGCACCCATATAAAATGGATGTCCATTTTATTTTGTGATTTTGTCATTTGTCACATATGTGACATGTGACATGTGACATGTGAAATGTAATTTTGCTTATAAATGTACATTTAACTAATTTAAATCCAATCTCATAACAAATAAATGATACTCAACATTTCAAGTAATAATTTATAATTAAATGCATCTAAAATGTGTCATCTCATATTTGGTTGATATAATCTACAACTAATTGTAATTATAATTAACCAATTATATTTATCTCAAATGTTTCATAAGCATTAAGCATTCTTAGTAATATAACAATTAAATTGCTAAATTGAATCTTTTTTAATCATATTACAATAAGATATAATTCTCACCTATTATATAAACTTGTTCAAATTTAAGAGATTAATTAATATGTATCGATGTACAATTAATTAAGTTTCATGATTAGGGAATCGTCCTTTCGGTGTGACCTCAAGGGATCAACTGATCACCACTGCCATAAGACAGTAACGTCAAACTCCAGTAAGCCAATCGTTACCGTTTAATGTGGATCAGTTGACTATAATATTTATCATCCCTTTGTATTCTTGTTATTGAGATTTAATCATGTGATCGCACTATTACCGAGGACATATACTCCAACAAAAAAAATGAAAATTCTAAAACCTATGAAAAAAAATTTATACAATATAGAATTTTTGCATGTTATTTATGTATCATACTTTCAAGATTTTTTTTTAAATATATTATTGATAGAAAAATCATTATTTTTGCCAAAATTAATTAATTTTGTAGTCGAAATAAATTCTATAATAATTTGTAAGGAATTCTCAAGATTTAGAATTTTAATTTTTTGCCAGTTTTTTTTTATAAATTTTGAGAATTGCTAAAACATTTAAAAGAAAACTCGTTTTTTTCAAAGGAAATACCTTTTTAAGAATTATTTTTTTAAAGGTTCTTATAAAAAATAATATGTTGTGAATTACTTTCAAATATATATTTTACATTATTTAATAATTTTTTATTTCTAAGTCATCAATTTTTAAATTAAATTTTTTTATTTTCAAAAATCTAATTATATTTTAGTTTAGTACTCTCTCCACTCAACTACACATTTCACTTATTTCTCTTTGGGCAAACTCCAGTTTGCACCTTTCTTTGTTTAATTGGCAAAGTAAAGGTCCACAAATAGTGTACTTTTATTTCTTTAATATGAATAAATTAACTTTGTCATATTAATAAAGCAACTTTGTCATTCAATTGGTGTACATTTATTACTTTAATATTGTCTTCTTAAAACTTGTGCATAAAGAATAAGTGCAAAGTAGAATTTTTTTTTTTGGCAGCAACACATACTACGTCCTAGATCGCCCTTTTGGTTACAGTATCTAAAAGCTAAACAATGAAAAAACCAAACGTAGACCTAATTTCACGAAGGTCCGGAATGATCAGCATAAGATTGAGACAATTCGATCTTATTTCTACATGATACCATCTCTGTGACACCCCGCGATTTCGCAGTAAAGTACACACATAGACTTGCAGCGAAAAATACGGGATTTTAAAAACTTTAAAAGCAAAACCGCGAATTTCACTATATTATAAAACTAAAAATTAATTTAATAAATCGTTTATAAAACTTGTTTCTTGAATATATACAAGGGACATAGATCCCTTGATAAAACACAGTTAAGATAATAAACTAAAATAAACTACACGCTAAGTGTGAATCGTTGTAAGTACAACGCTCGCTAGCTCCCTCGCCACAACCCCATGCAAACACCAACATGCGACATGTTCATTCATTAAAAATGAATGCCACAGTCAGTGGGGAGTAACTCAGGGTTCTCCCAGCCATATCACATCAAAACGCACATAAACAAGCATATAATCATGTGTAATCATGCAAACATACATATATCATACCGGATGTGAGAGTAGCATTATAATAATAACAATATACGAGTAAAGGAAACCATCATCCATCATCATCATGCAATGCAAGACTCGGGGAAGACTCCCCTTGGCAACCATATAGAACACTAAGGGCTTGCATCTCACCATTAGCAACATATGCTTGAGAAGGTTTGAGACTCGACATACATACCAATCATAGGCACACAATCAATCAAGTATACAATACATAATATGATCAAACATAAGCATACACACTCTCACGGTAAATGACACGCACTAGCACCATGTACATAGCAAGTATGATCAAACACGTCCAGGGGATAAACATTTCCCTGAACCATATACGATAAACCTTTTGTATATGAACGATTCACACGTCCACGGGATAAACATTTCCGTGAACCATACACGATAAACGTTTCGTATATGAAGGACTCATTTCCTCCCGGTAGGAAGACAATAATAATACGGTCCTAGTCTAAACCTGGCCAGACTCTCAGAATAGACGTGTTATGATTCGATATGCGATAAACATTTCGCATCCAAGACTCGGTCAAACACAGAAGCCGAGTACCCTAAATTCGGTCAAACTACTCGAAATAGGCGGAAAGAGCACAAGAATCAAATACAAGCAAGTACGCTACATGCAATGACACAACCTCGCAAGGATACAACATTTGATGGCTGGGTCGATCAACGCTTTGCGTTCGCCTCCCAACAACGTCGTCATATCCCCACTAAAAAATGCATACAAGCATCAAGGATACACCCGATCGCTCTGACATTCTAGTCTAACGAGGATAAGGGTGTAGCCGGGAAATGAGAGTTCAAAGCACTCAACGAGTAGTGCTCAAATCAAAACATAAGGTAAAACCGACTTAAGAGGGGACATATCAAAAACCGTCACAAAACATGTGATATAAGCAAATGAGATATCATATATTCTAAACATGAATATTTAATGTTATTACGTAAGTTTATAAGATGAACAAACCATACAAACTATTACATGCGAGGGCATAAGGAAAAGATTTGAGAAAGAATTACAGGGGGTGCTGGCGGGTCATGGGGACCGGCCGGCTGCCGGGTACCCGGCTGGTACCTCTGCAACATCAAACAACGCCAAAATAATACAGAGAATCCCCAGCCGATGGGTGTGACCGGCTGCCGGCTACCCGGCTGGGGTCACATGCCAAATGAGAAGAATGAAGAAAATAGGAAAGGGGGGTTCCAGCCGGTTGGCCGGCTGCCGGGTGGCCGGCCTGGACTCGCAGACTTAATAAAATAACCAAACTTACAGGGACCTCCCAGCCGGTTGGGTGGACCGGCGGCCGGTCGACCAGCTGGGACTCACGCAATAACAAAATTCTCCAAAATACCAATTCACATAAGACGAGTTCCCAGCCGGTCGGCCGGCTGGGACACACATACACGAGATTCAACTTCAACAACAACCAAACTCAAGTTCCATTGTTACCCATTTAATTACAACAACATTTACCAACATCAAACCACATTTAATGCATAATAATCATCACTAATAATTGGGTAAAATCAATTAAAGCAAATCAAGGCATATTTATTGCCCAACACAAGTTCAAACATGATGAATAAGTATAATTAACAACTTGAATGTAATTTAGCATGAGATTAGTGAAAGGTAGGCATTGAAGGTGAATTCACACATAGGAAAGAGCAACGAGCATGTTTCCTCATGTAATTAAGGCAAAGATTGCATCTTTCCTAGCTAAAACGACAATTAAAGCATTAAAACACATATTGATATCGAGTAACTCATCACCGTTACCTCGATTAGCACTTCAAATCTTCATTGCCCAAGCTAACCATCAACCCAAATGAATTCCTTGACCCAAAATCTTCAAAGTCCACATTTTCCCGATAAATAACGCGACACGAGCCAAAACCGAAATCTGTAAAATACGGTCTAAAAATAAGTTTAAAAGTTTCAATCTTTTATTGGCTAGAAAGAAAGAGGACGGTGAGAGGATTCTGAAACATTAAACGGAATTGAATTTGGTTTAGAAACGAAGAAGTTATGTCCGTCTTAAGTTTAGATCTAGAAAATGGGTTTTATAAAAAGTTGGAGGAAATGAATATTTTATGATATGAAACGGAAGAGGAGGATGAGAGTAGAAACTTATTGTAAAAAGTGTCGAGTGTAATTGAGAGACGGAGAAATGACATCCGTCTTAAGATTATAAAGTTATGGACGTTTAATGGTGTTTTTGGTATTTGAGGAGGAAGATGAAGTTGCTGAAATTTTAGAAGGGATTTAGAGATTTGTAGTGGTTTGTTTTGAGAAGGTGAGTAGTAGTAGGCTTTAATATTCAAGGTGAGTGATACCCACTCTAATTTTTGAGTAGAGTCCGATTATGAGCTCAGAACGGATTGATATGCGACGGTTTCTACCCAACTAAAGTAAATTCTATTTAGCATTAAGTTACAGCCACGAAATCATAAATTATCGACTTAAAATATTTTAAGCAATAAAAGTAAACAATGAATTTATAAAATTCACGACTTTAGTAAATTATTGATTATTATAAAATCTGGGGTGTTTTAATCTCATTGAATAGGCCCATTTCAGAGCTTCCTTCACGGCCTGAGTCTGTGCATGTAGAGCTGATAGAGCCTTATTATCTTTAAAGACACTCATAATCCTTCTTGCAAGAAGGCTCGTAATGAGCCCATCCCAGTCCTGAGTTAAAAGAGTCCATCCAAGCTGCATCACAATTTATAGCTCTCATACTGTGGCATCCTATCTCTTTTGTTGCAAAAATCCTACATCCAAACCTTATACTGCTAGTTGGAGACTGTCTGTCCCCTTCCTTTATCATCAGATTTCTTTTCCCTTGCTTTTTTTATCTCTTATTGTAAAGAAATCCGATTCCCCTAACTCTTTTATTGATTTCTTCTAGCTCAAAGGCACGGTAATACCCGGATTTAACAGTATAAATCCCCTTCTTTGACGCTCGCCAATAAAATCAGTCTTCAATTCCCCTACTAGGGATCATCGTTGATGATATCCACTTATAAACCCGTTCTCCGAAAAGATTTATGATTTTATCTTTCTCCCAATACATCTCTGCAGACTTAATATCACTGAGGGTGATTGAAGATTCTTCACTACTATCAGGTTCTAATAATACATTCTCCAACATTCGTACCTCAGCCACACTTTTCCCTCCAATCCATTTTTCCTTCCTCAGATTCAAAGTAGACGGATTACCATTTACCAATATGCCAAGCTATATCATTCCTTAATAAATTATATCCCCAACAGATACTTCTACCGCCCCATCACTTATCATACGTTTTACTTCAAATTAGTGATGCTTCCTTCTTTGCTTCAAAACCATACTTTTTCCCAATCACCTTATTAATGAGACTCTTCGGTTCTAATATGATCCGCCAAGAGATTTTTGCAAGCAAAGGCCTAATTGAAACAAGCAATATTTCGAATACCCAGTCCTCCCATTCCCTTAATTAAGTAAGCTAGGAAATCTCTTACTAATCTTGCCCGATCCTCCCCACAACAACTGTAGAATCTAAGAATTAATCTTGGATGCTACACTTACCGGTATACGAAATACCGATACCGATTAATATGAGATATTCAATTTCTCATCATATTTTGCATTAGGGGTTGAGTTATATTTTATGCCAAACTAATAGAGATTTAATTTCATTCTTTGTCAAACTAATGGGGTTAATTATTCCAAATGAAACTTGAGGAAGTTAATCTCACGATTAGACAAAGTAATGGGGTTAATTACTACTTTTGCCGACTCCTTTAATTTTTTAAATACAACCTCTAACTTGTTAAATACTCCCTCGTATCACCCATTTTCCTTTTTTTGACAATACAATCCAATGTACCCATTTTCTATTTTGGTAATACGTAGGACCATTCTATCCTTGAACACCCATTTAATTACATAAAATGCATGCCATCAAATAACAATCCTTATACTACATTTTCATATTTTAATGTAAGTGCTATTTATGACCTTTTACCATTTGCGACACACTTTTTTTAAAACTTGTGTCCGCTCCCACGAGTACATTGGATTGGATATGAGAAAGTACATTCCTTCCCAAATATACTACTCCGTTTCTATTCACTAAGAAATATCTCATCTTTCGTATTTTGCTATTCTATCAATAACTCTTCTTCTATTTATATGTGTTTCCCAATTGTAGTTTAAGGTATATGCTATCATTATCCAATTCAATTTATAATTTGATTGATATTGATTAGAATTGTATTTTGTGATTGTTTGCTATTTAATTGAAAAATGGCATGTTTTGATTCACTCAATTACCGATTGTTAAATGCCATTATTACGATCATACATTAAACCCCCAACTCAAAATTTGGTTCAAACAATCATGAATCCTACAATTGCGACAACTTCATCGAATTTTCACCAAACTTTTTATCTCTTTTGTCTAATTTTCAATAAACTAACAATTTCACCCTCATTTCCCATTTTCAACTCTTCAAGTCAAATTCATTGGTTGACGATTATCAATTTAGGTACTTTGCTCAAGATAACTACGGAGTACTTAACCAACTACAACATCAAACATCTTCGCCTATAACATCAAACATCCAACTCGGAATCGCAACCCGAGTCGAGAAGCAACGGAGAACCACCGCACGAGCCACCACGATCCTTCAATCCTCAAGTTGAGCCCACCATTCAATTCACTTCCTCTTTGATACGGTACCGAAACCCGAGTTTTAACTCAGTCTAGAACAGCACCACCACAAGAAGCGGACATCAGGCCGAGTTACAACAAGGTAAACGAGGTGGCCAACTATTCGTCTATAGACCTCGACATCGTCAAAGAACGGACCAGCGGCCAACCCAAGTTGATGATGTTGCTCGATAGGAGTGGGAGCTGGTTCAGCCACTATAAGACCCGTTTCGGAGATAATGTCAAGTGCGTATTTACGTTGGCTCAAGAAAATTTCCTCCGAAGTACGAGCAACCTCAATACCCAAAAAATAATTTTACAACCCCAGATCTTTCATATGAAAACAATCATCAAGATAGGTTTTGAATGAAGCAATAACAACAATGTTATTACCGGCAATAACTAGGTCGTATACGTAAATTAAAACATTAAGACATTCGCCACTAGTGAAGCTGAAAAGAGAGTAATCGGAGTAATTGTGCACAAAGCCATAATTACGCAAGGCGGAAGCTAACTTAGCAAACTAGCAGCAAGGAGCCTACGAAGACCATATAGGGATTTAAGCAACCGACTGACTTTCCCTTCTTTCCCACGACTAAAACATGGAGGGAGTTTCATATAAACTTCTTCAGATAAGTAACCATGCAAAAACGCATTATGCACGTCCATCTGATGCAGTTCCCATTTGTTAACCGCAACAACAGAAAGAAAGGCTCGAATATTCACCATTTTGACCACTGGAGCAAAAGTATCCCCATAATCAAGATTCAAGACCCTTGACCTAGTGATTTCAAAAAGTACTAAACGAGCTTTATAACGCTCAATGCTCCCATCAAAATTGTATTTTATTTTGTAAACTCATTAGCAACCGAGCGCCTTTTTTCCTTGACGTAAATCAGTGAGATTCCAAGTCCCATTATTTTCAAGTGCCGTAATTTCATCTTGCATGGCCTTACACCACGCCGAGTCAGTGATGGCCACACGGAAAGTAGGTGGCTCAATCCCTACAGTGATTGATGCGATGTGGCGCACAGTTAACATAATTAGAGAGGGCATTTGGAGTACCTGAAGACAACGTAGGAGAGCAAGGCGAGGGAGGAAAGGTGGGCAGGGAATCAACGGTGGAAGTGGTGGTCCCAACAACATAATCACGCAACCGGAATGAGGGAAACTTATTCCGGTGACCAGGTCTAAGGGAATCATCAGAAGAAGCGGGGATAGATTTGTGTCTTGTTTAAAAGGCAGTGCCATCGTTCCCTTGGTCAAAACTTTCGGTGTCACACCATGTGGCAAAGGGTGGTTAGTAGAAACCGGGGAAGCAAACAGAAACTGATTTTCATATAATTTAACATCCCGTAATACAAATATGCGCCAGTATCCAAATCAAAGACTTTCCAACCCTTTTTATTGTGTGAGTACCCAAAAAACAAAACACATCACTTAATGCGCTTAGCAAATTTATGGTTAAAGGAAAGGCAACCAAACACACGCAAAGTAGCATAGGACGGTTCAACACCGAATAATATCTCATAGGGAGTTTTTATTATGGAGGAGCGGGGAAGGCGTGCGATTGATTAGATAAGCAGCACTAAGAATACACTCATCCCAAAAAATAATAGGGAAATTCCCTTGAAACATAAGAGCCCGTGCGATATTCACTATATGACGATGTTTACTTTCGACACGGCCATTTTGTTGGGCCGTGCCAACGCAAAAGGTTTGAAACTCAATGCCCACTATGTACAGTCTTAACAAGTTTATAAAATTGTGTTTTGACCATAGCAAGAAAACTCATGAACATACTAGTGACTTAGTTTTGTCAATCAATAAATACACCCAAACTTAGCGAGAACAGCCATCCACAATCGTCAAAAAATAATTGGCAAGATGAGACACTCTGATAAGGACCCCATAAGTCACAATGTATTAAGTCAAAAATTCTCATAGCATGCGTATCATTATAAAAAAAACTCTGTCTACTTTGTTTAGCAAAATGACAAACGTTACAAACAACGTCATCGGAAAAATTCAAATGACGAGCATGAGAAATAACATTAACTACTTTATTGGAAGGATGTCCAAGCCGCTGATGCCACAAAGTGAAGGAAGCGGATGTTCTCACTTTGTTAACCACCGGTTGGACACCGCCACATGAAAGAAATAAATCACATCCCTCAACTCACTTGCTCCAATCGCTGTCTCCAAGGTAGGGTTCTGAATTGTACAAGCAAGACCAGAAAAAGCGAATACATATTTATTGGCAACAATCAATTGAGTAACCGGAATAAGATATCAAGTCAGAGTTGGGACATATAAAACACGTCGCAAGGTTAAATTTTAGGTTAAAGAGACAATGCCCTCAATATTTTCCATATCACGTTGGCCATTAGGAAAACCAACATAACACGGTGAAATTGTTCGTTGTTCAAGCAAGCACGATATATCTTCGGTGACATGTTGCGTGGGACCTATATCACTTATCCAGTCACGAAACATACCACTAAGACGATCTTGAGCGTTAGAGGTTGGAGTTGTTGTGGTGACCGTATTAGCACGAACAAAATCACGAGAACCAGAGGCACTAGATGTGGATCGAGACCGAAGCTCTTCAAGGGTACGAGGACGATCCCCCCACCGGGAAATTTGTTATTTTTAATAAAACAAGACTTAACTTCGTGAACACGAGCATTGCAATGGGTGCACATAAGCTTACGCCGCTCAGCAACTTTGGCATTCCGAAGAGCTCACCAAACTGTGGAAGAAGAAGGGGCATCTCGACGGACGGTAAAGGCCATGATGTTAGAGGCGTTCCTCTTGTAGCACGACAGGATACACCCGGTTTAGAGATGGTAACGGATCAAGGGCGAGTTGACTGGAGCGGATATTGCCATATAAGGAGACATCAAGACCCATAAAGAATTTGTGAAGCCGCTCCTTTTCTTGGCGAGCAATAGCAGCCGGCCTAATGCCAAATATACACCGATCACATTTGCATGCGAATGGGGGTTCATGAGTCGAGAGCGCATCCCAAATAACCTTTAAGTGATAATAATAATCGGTAATCGGCATGCCTTTGCCTGTTTACAGTCATGAAGCCGGTCTTTCAAAGCAAAAAACTTCGAACCATCCACAACCGGAAACGCTCGGCCAAGACCTTCCAATGGAGACCAACATCTTCATAATATGTGATACTATCTTTTATCAAAGAATCAATAGTATTGCGGATCCATTGAACAATGGTACAATGAATGACTTATGTTTATGACAAAATTTATCAGTGGGCTTGTTAATGGAACCGTCACAAACCCAAATTTGCACCGTGATTTAAGAAACATACGCATCGAGAGACTCTAGTCTTCATAATTATCGCGGCGGTTGTTCACGAGATGAGTAGTAGTACCGGGACCATCAGTGGAGCCGAGATAATAAGGGGAAAGAGGATCGATTTTAATGGTAAAGGAATCGGTGTTAGAGTCAGATTCTGAGTCCTTAGCCATTAAAGAAGAAGAAGATGAAAAAAAATAGGTTTTAGGAGGAATTAGGAAGGTTTGGTCTGATACCATGTTAATGTGATAATTACGAGTGTGATTCTCATTAAGGTTTGGGCAACATATAAGCCAAAGATTACAAGAGGATAGTTAGGACAAAGCCCATTAATATAAAACATAAATATGGCCCTAATAGTATCACATCCCCATTATTCGTTCCACCGTTGTGCGGCGGAGGTTAAGTTACGACGGGGTTTGCCGGAGTGATAAATATGGTCACCTTCGTCAGTGAACTGTTTTCTCCAACATAGGTGAGACAGAGTGCTAGGAGGCCGGCTGATGGTGATGGAAGGAAAGAAATATAAGGAGGTGGGTGTATTTGTTATGCGGGGAGTGGGAGATTAAATTTGGACCAGTAATGTTTTAAATATATGATAGTATATTGGTAGTTCGTACACTTCGTATGCTAGTAATTTCGTAGGGAATTGTTCCCCTATGCATATATAGTTTGTAATTTATACTCCCTCCGTCCTGGTCATTTGTTTACCATTTGCATTTTAGAGCGTCTCATTTTTTTTTATCTTTCTATAATTGGAAGGTTTTCTATATGTTAATTTCCTAACGAGGCTATTGTCCACTTGGCACCCAACGCTCTTACTCACAAATGGTCGCCTAGCTTCTTCTTAATCTTTGTGGCAGAAGTAAAGGTAAACAAATGACCGAGACAGAGGAAGTACTTGTTTTTATAAAATACTCCATCAGTTACGGTCAATTGTTATCTATTTTCACTTTTTCTTGGTAGATCAATCAATTGTTATTTATTTATATACTAGTTGTTGTACGGCGCGCTTCGCGCACCGTACCCCAAGATATTTGTATTGTTGTAGTTTTATTACTCGTATATTAGTGTAGAAGCTCAGAAAAGTCACTGTAAAAACCACGTGCAAGTAAAAACGTTTTTCCTAGATTCTAAACAAAGGGACAAAATGCAATTACAAGGCTATAATAATGATATTTGTCTCTGAAAGGTTAGATTTGCATTTATCTTGTGTATAACTGATTCATTACAAGCCTAATTTTTTTTTCTTTGGAACTAAAAAATAAAGAGTCCTAGATTTTAACATGGTTTGAAAGAGCTTAAAATTTGGCATTCAATATCAATTGTTGGGCGTGGAGAGGTCCTAATACCCAATGTGGATTCCTTTGAGTGATGTAATCCATCCAAGATAAGAAATTAGCTTTGAAATACATCAAAATTGCAATTCATATGTCATAGTACAGTACAAACCAATTGAACATCCCAACTAAAAGATGTGAAATTTGGTATACACAATTTTGCTGCCTCCATCTCTAAATCTCTTGATTCTATTTTGTTTATGACTTAAACGTCAACTTCATCATCTTGAACACATTTTCCTACCTAGTTTCATTAAAAACCAAAGTCATGTTAGGCGTTTAGATCAAAAGCATGGAAAAACATGGGAGGATTCTATAGGAATTATGGTATAGTGAGAGAGAAGAGATGGAATACACCATCCAACAATTACGTTCCCTTTCAACTTAATTTCAACCTTCTACAACTGAGATTCTACGCTTCAATTCAGAACTCAAATCATATACCTTACATATTCTGATATATCCTTCCTACACTCACACTTAACTCTCATTAATGCTTAGAGTTACGAAATTCCTAATGACCGTACAACTTTCTTAAAACAATAGCACAATTTAAGTCTTACCCGCCTATAACACAAACAATCCCAAATCTCATTCCCTTTCAACTTGAGCTAGCTACTGTCACTCAAACATCCTACCTTTATATTCGCTCATCCAATCTATATTTAATGCTCGAAGCCACCAACCATCATAAGGTTAATAAAGGGCTATTACTTAGTAGTCCAAAAGCAACCATACAAAACATCCACTGCTTCCATCCCACTATTATTGTCCATCGCCTCCCAAAATTGATAAAAGAAAGACGACAACTTATCAAGAAGTTTCGATCAATAAAAGCCTACCTGGTTACAAGATACTGAGGGAGACCAAATAAGAGAAAAGAAGACGCCGCCACAACCTAGTGAGCGAAATTTTAAACGGACAAGCACACGATTTTGAGTTACATGCAACTTCTCCTTATAGCCTTGGCCTGAGCACACCAAAAACCTGAGTTCGCAGGTAAATTAGAACAGCGGTGCATTGTTATGACACATAAAACAATTTACGCGCTTCACATAACAAACACATAATTAAATAGAATTATCACTTTTATTTGTGTCTCTGGGTGGCTGATTGGCGATCAACCAGGCTAAAATATCAAAAACACCACCAGCAGTTCAATCACTACTAAGTCCAACACTACTTTAGATTAATACAAGGTAAAGTGATCACTTAAAAGTAACAACAATCATCCACTAAAAAAAAATTAGTTTTTACATCTTTTTACTGAACTTTATTATTTCGTTTAGGTGAATATTTGCAAAAGAAAAAAAGGGTAAACTAACTTGTTTAGCAGCAATATCAGCATTGGCATAATATTCAAAAATCTTAGATGTTGAGCCCATAAAGAGCACCGCCAATTGAGACGTTCATCTTTCGAGCTCACTATTGCAAGTTTCTTATCAATGTCATGAATATATATTTCCAAAACATCAGAGTTCTCAAGTAAGGTTGTCTTTGTTGCTTTGCGCCTAGGAAACACAGTACTTCAAAACACAGTTTTGTTGCTTTGCACCTAGGGAACACACGGCCAAACCCTCTCTTCGTAGTAATTGTCTTATTAATTGAAAAGTTGTTTCTATATTGCAATTTCGTGTTACAATATGCACTCTCTTCGTAATAATTATCTTGTTAATTGAAGAATTGGGTTGAATACTTGAATTTGATTACTGAGTATTGAGAAAGGTATATTCTTTCATTATTATACTGTTTTATTTGATTAGGGACCAACTACCGATAGCAAGTCCTGCATTTTAGGCTTATACCCATGAATTTCACTCGTTTTATCTTTCAACTACTACTCCATATTTTTTTATTCTACCCACCCATACCCATGTCTCATTCTTCTCTCCTTCCCTCGCTACCATGCCCCCCCTTCTCTTTCCCCCTGCTTGGTAACCACGAAGAACACAATTTTCCAATTCAGTGAGTTTTACGTTACACGCCACTCTCCGTCTCAATTATTAATCTCAAGCTCTTCTTTTCCTTCCCCTCATCCTGTTAAAACCTCATCCCTATCCATCCCACCCTATATCCAAGTGATGATTAGCTAAAAATGAACGACTCATTGTATATGTTCTCACGTGTTTAACTCTATTTAGTAGTATCAACTGCTTTCCCATACAAGATTCTTAAGAGAGATTGTTTACATTAACGTATTAATGTCTAAGCACATGTATATATCAACAAAGACAATTGTCAATTGAGTCATGACCATTATGTTTAAAACGTGATAGATGTAATCATTTTCCTGAGGAGTGATCAAGTATATCTAGGTAGTAATAATTGTAATATTTAGATGGTTATGAACATCTTGTGCTCTAGTTAGGCCAAGCTCCCCTTTCATGATAAGGGTAGCAAACTTAGGGAATGATGTGGAATTCGAATAATCGAGTTTGAGCAATATAGACCAGGACAACCAAAATGCATACGAAAGACGGAATTCCTAAGGGGGTCTTTTCTCCAACAATATTGAATTATCTTTCTAGCTACATCGTTTTTCTATTAAAATCTTCAAAAAAAAAATATCATAGTGCTTAGTAGTTGTATTAAACATGAATTGTGATAAAACACTATCAATGATAAAGAAAAAAAATTTACCTCCATAAAATTGTGGAGCGAACATCTGAAACATCAATTTCACCAATGAAACTTATCCCTTGATACAAAAGGCATTGAGTTATATTTCTAGAACAAAGAAGTGTTGTAGTTTCAGAGATATTTGTACGTAATACTTCAAATGTCAAAACACATACCAAGATTGGTCAAGGTGGATGTAAATATAACTGGACAATGAGTGGTTGAATCGGATAACCAGAACCTTCCCAAGTCCACCCTATTTGTGAGCAAAACACGGCCTTGTCGATGTTAAAATGGAAGACTGAAGTGACCTATATCCTACATGAATGTATAATAAGTTCATTCCCACCAAGAATTTCCCAAAGTACAACGTAACGAAATGACCAATATCCTACCTGAATTTCAATCACGTCACCCTAAACTAAACAAACTGAATTTCTAAAACACAAATAGCATTCCGTTGTGAACTTGCTTAACAGAAGAAAAAGATTTAAGAAGATTGAAAATATACCTGTCATTGAAGCTGATTTATGGTAGGTGACGTTTAGTCCAACCACAGCTACAAAAATCCCAAACATCAACAATAATCAGCCGTTAGAATTCACTGAGCAGTGAAATGAGAAAGAAAAAGGAAGTAATGAAAAGGAGGAATGGGTAGGATGGACTTTTGTAATAGCTAAACTTAATTACCAATGAATCTCCATACCTAAGTTCGTAAGATCATAAACACAATAAATAAAACTTACAGAAAAGCAAGTACATCTTTGGTCGTATTCAATGTCTCAATCACATTTCCAGTTTCTACAACATAATCACAACTCTCTAAACATATTTATGCGTAGGCATTGGGTTCTTGGACAACCTGATACCCAAATATACAGGTATGGGACAAAAATGGTGTCTTTGTTTACCAAAAAGTCATTAGTAGTATGTGGAAGGCGTACAACTACGTGATTCCAGGTGGTCTTTACCAGATCTATGTTACTCCGACTTGGGTACGGGTGTCGAGTACAGGTACATATTTAAGTTTGAATACAACTACCCGTCTGAGCTTTTAATTTATACAAATATCGACTAATTAGAGTTGTGAACTTTTTTTTTATAGTTTCTTTGTATCAACGAATATATCAGCAAGTTGAGTCAAATGCATACAATCTAAATCCCGCACAAATTCATTAATCCATTTCCTACAAAATCTGCTTACATAATCTCAACATATAACACACCAAAACAAATAAAAATTCAATTTTCACAATCTACTTAGTTCCGAAATAATCGAGCAAAACAAATTAAACTGATCAAGACCCTCAGAAATGCATATTACATTTCCCCAAAAATAGACAAAAAATATGGAAATATCACACTTGAAATCAAATAAAATTTAGATTATAATTGAAAAATAATCAGAGAGCTAATTTTCTTCTTCGAGCCTGAAAGTATACACTGACGATGACATCAATGAAGATTTATCTTACTTAGGTGATATCAATGAATAAGATTAGACAAAAATTGGATGATGAAAAGAAGTAATTGTGAAGATGAAGTAGTGAAATTTAAATTAGGGTGTTGGAGATGATAGTTACCTGACATTTTGAGGTCGTAACCAAATCGTGAAGATCTCCTTGCATTCTGGATAAATCCTTTCAAGATAAATAAAAATATGTGAAAAGATGTTTGAGGAGGTAGGAAACAATTAATCAGATTAAAACCCACCTCATATTGTCATGTCCCTTTGATCTCTAAAATAGCGTTTGAGCAGCTCTTGAAATAGCGATTTTAAGATCAGTCCACCGTCTTCTTCACCATTTTCTAAAAAAAACACAACAAATAATTGAAAAATCCTCATCACAGTTAAACAACTCATCAGTAAAATGTAAAATGAAAGGTGTTTGAGGAGAATATGAGTTAGGAAAGATAATAAAATGAGTGATTGAGAGAAAAGCAGGTAAAAAAGCAGGTCAAAGTCGCCGTCCAAATTAGGGAAAAGGTGCCTTGGTCTTGTGGTGGAAAGAGAATGGAAAAAGAAAAGGAATGGTGGAAAAGGTTGAGGAGAAAGGAGCGTAAGATTGAAGAAAATAGGTGGGCTATTGGCAAGATCAAAACGCAGAACAAAAAGCCTATCAAGCCCAAAACGCAAAACTCTAGTTTAGTTCATTTTGAACAGTAACCAGGCTTGCTTACTTTTTATTAAGGGGAATAGACTTAGTAAGTTTTAGTCAAGTGTACAACTTGATACTTGAAAAAGACAAGTGGGCATTTGATAGAGATACACATTCTATGATTACATTTTACCTCCTTTTGTAAGTTTCTTGGTCTTTGGGTAAAAACCAATAGATAACAAAAAAACTAGGACGGGGGAGTAATATAATTTGTAAGTTATGAAAGATCTTTTAATAACAATAACTACTTACAAGTTATGGCAAATTCTTGTTCAGACGACCACTTTTTCTCTGAAAATTGAGACGGGGTTTTGTGACCACTTTATAGTAAATAACCACAATGGTACAACCAGTTTTACATCTTATAATAACTTACTGTTCAAAAGTTGCCACATTTGACGGTAAAATGATTACAAAATTCCGTCTTATGATTTCAGACGAGAATAGGTCGCCTGAAGAGAGACCGACAAAAAGTTTATACTTGTTTTATGATATACTCCCTCCTATTCCATATATTCTTCCATATTTCTTATTTGGTCCATTCATGTTTTCTTCCCTATTTTCATTTTTGGAGGTGCGGTTGTGTGTTTTGTGTGGTCCATATTTAATTGCATGTGGGGTATAATGTTTTGTGTGGTCCATATTCATTTTCTTAATCTTAGATCTCAAATGAAAAGGAAAGAATACATGGAATAGGAGGAAGTAATATAGTTTGTAATTTATACACAGTAAAAGTTCTAAAACTTTAACCTCCGAAACGGTAATTAAATGAAGGTGTTGTGCGCGAAAGCGTCTTGGAGTAAATGCAAAAATAAAAGACACAAGATTACGTGGTTCACTATCAATGTGATTGCTACGTCCACAAGGGCGAGGGAAAATATTTCACTATGTCGGGAGAATTACAGATTACAAAAGATGAGCACAGAGTTTTTCTAGATCTGCCTCTTAAAACTCTCAATGTGTTTGCCTCACAAATCTCTCCTTAAAGAATAGCTACGCTAAGGTAGTGTTTATATACTAAGTTAACTTAACTAAGACTAATTGAATTAGAAAATCTAATTAATAAACTAACCTTATTAAATAAAACAAACACGAAGGAAAGTCTTAATTAAAGACTAATGACCAAAGCCAACTAAAAATAGGAAAGCTAATAAGGGACCTACCAACTTTCCTAAGCAGCACCACCAAAATTACGTTGCTAGCAACCAAGCACGTAACCTGTTTACCAGTGTGATATTACCGAGACTTTGTTCCTTTGTTTATTTATCTCACCGTAACCAAACTTTGACATAACCGTAAGCGACATACGAGTCACGTACTAACAATTCTCCACCTTTACTCGGACAACCGCATTTAGCAAACGACTTCCAAACCACTCAACCACTATACAAGTCACTCTCAAGTAGACTTATATCTGCCATGTATGTTCCAGCACATGAGCTCTCACACTAGAACATCATAGACTCCACCTTAAGTCTTTAACCATCCAATATACCCTGGACTGGGTCTGCCGTCTAATAAGCCCTGGACTAGGCCTGCGTCCATTTAGCCCTGGACCGGGCCACTCAAGGCTCCACCTCGAGCTCAGCACCCCGAAGGGTCTAGACATAACTGTCAATATTCAACAAGTCCAACCAATGTTTAAACTTGCTTAATGAAACCGGCTTAGTGAAGCAATCCGCAGGATTGTCAGCTGTTCCCACTTTCTTCACGTTGATTCTTTTCTCGTTCCTCAGAAAATGATATCTAACATCTATGTGCTTTGTTCTATCATAATGCACTTGATCCTTCGCCAAACAAATAGCTCTTAAGCTATCACAATATAACGAAGCGATCTCTTAATGTAGACCATGCTTACTTACAAGCCCGTTAAACCATATAGCCTCCTTAGCAGCCGCAGTCAAAGCCATATACTCCGCCTCCGTGGTTGACAAAGTCACAGAAGATTGAAGAGTAGACTTCCAACTAAAAACAAAACCACCAAGTGTAAAAACATACCCGGTTACGGACCTCCTGCTATCTACATCTGCAGCATAGTCGGAATCAGAGTATCCAACAACCAAACAATCATCATCATTCCCATAAACAAGGACAACATCCGCCGTTCCTCTCATAAAGCGAAGAATTCTCTTCACCGCTAACTAGTGTTCTTTACGAGGTTGAGCCATAAACCAGTTAACAACACTAACTACATGTGCAATATCTGGCCTAGTGCAAACCATGACATGCATTAAACCGCCAACTACACTAGCATAGGGAACCGTTGACATATAAGACTTCTGAGCTTCAGTTTGAGGTGCAGAAGAGATAGTTAACTTACCGACAGCATAAGGATTATTTAGAGGTTTAGCAGTACTCATACCAAAACAGCTAAGTATCTTCTCAATGTAGCCTTTCTGAGATAAGAAAAGCTTCCTTTTAGAACGATCCCTGAAAATCTTCATCCATAATATCTTCTTCGCGGATCCTAGATCCTTCATATCGAACTCTGAACGGAGTAGCTTCTTTAATTTATCAACATCCGACCTTTTCTTAGCAGCAACAAGCATACCATCAACATATAAGTGTAAATAAATCAAAGACCCATCTTCTAGCTTGTTATGATAAACACAACAATTTTATGGGTTTCTCTCATACCTATGCTCTCCCATAGCAGTGTCAAATCTTTTGTACCATTGCCTTGGAGATTTTTTAAGTCCATATAAGGACTTCTTCAAATGACAGGCAACTTGCTCATTCCCCGGAATTTCAAACCCTTCAGGTTGCTTCATTAGAATCTCTTCGTCCAACTCCCCGTGAAGGAAAGCAGTCTTGACATCAAGTTGGTCAAGCTCATAATCATAATGTGCCACTATTGCTAGTAACAAACTAATAGAAGTGTGTCTCACAACAGGAGTGAAAATCTCCACACAATCAACTCCCTCTATCTAACTGAACCCTTTTGCAACAAGTCTAACCTTGTATCTAACTGTCTCAGCCTCTGAAGTTCCTTCCTTTTTCTTGAACACCCATTTGCACCCTATCAACTTTCTCCCTTTTGGTGGTGGCACAAGTTCCCAAGTATTATTTTTGTAAAGAGACTTCATCTCTTCACCCATAGCAGCAAGCCATTGCACTGACTCACTACTAACAATTGCTTCTTTATAAGATGATGGTTCTTCAAACTCAATTTCACCAGCTATTTGTAATGCATAACCAACCATCTCTTCAGCATAACAATTATTGCCACAAGCCTTGCGGCCTTCCAGTTCCTCAATTAACCTCCTGGTCTTCTTACTTACACGTTTAGGCAAGGTAGTAGGATCAGTTGGTTGATTAAAAGACTCTTCCTGCTGACTTTCCTCCTCAAGTGGAGTAGTTACAGGATTAGAAGTAATTGGTTCGACATCCTCCTCGATCACAACTCGTGGAAACATAGATAAAGTAACAGGAGCCACCTCAAACTCCACCTCTTTCTTGGAACTCTTACTCTTTTCAACACCCTCAGGCACCTCCTTAAAAATAAACATGGAATTTTTATCAAAGGTAACATCCCTGCTAATAAAAACACGACCCTCTGAGGGAGATCAAATCTTGAACCCCTTAACTCCATCTCCATATCCCAGAAATCATGCCTTCCTAGCCCTTGGATCCAACTTACTATCTCTTACATGATAATAAGCTACACATCCAAAGACTATAAGTGTAGAGTAATCCGGTACATTGCCGCTCCATAACTCATAAGGAATATTGCAGTCAATTCCATTATGAGGCCTATGATTAATCAAGTAACAAGCTGTAAGAGCAGCTTCACTCCAATACCTTCTTGCAAGACCCATATTAGAGATCATGCATCGAACTCTCTCTAACAGTGTCTGATTCATTCGTTCAGCTACACCGTTCTGCTTTGGTGTACCCCCGACGGTATGATGCCTCGCAATACCCTTATTCTTACAGAACTCATCGAATTCCCCTAAACAGAATTCTAAACCATTGTCTGTTCATAGCTTCTTGATCTTCTTACCTTCTGATTTTCCACCAAAGTCTTCCATTGCACAAAGACTTTGAAAGCCTCACTCTTATGCTTAAGAAACCTAAGCCATGTGTACCTCGAATAATCATCAATAAAAGTAACAAAATAAATATATTCTCCCATACCTTCAACTCAAGCAGGCCCCCAGACATCTGAATGGATAAAATCAAGGACTTCTTTTGTTCTATGAACACCCTTGCTAAATTTAGATCTGTGTTTCTTACCAAACACACAATGTTCACAAAACTCAAGGTTCCTCACCTTAACTCCTTTAAGAAGATCTCTCTTAGAAAATAGTTGCATCCCTCTCTCACCCATATGACCAAGCCTTTTATGGCAAAGCTTACTCATATCTTCGTGATTTACGGACGCACAAACTGCAAAACTAGTCAGTGTTTCACCTTGTAAGACATACAAGGTATTTTTTTGACACCTTTCAGCACCAAACTAGAACCCTTCATGATAGACAAATTCTTCCTTTAACCCCGAAACTTATATCCTAAATCACTTAATGCACCAAGTGAAATAAGATTCTTCCCTAAAGCTGGAACATGTCTTACACTATTCAAAGCACAAATCTTACCTTCAGTAGTCTTCACCTTGATTGACCCTATACCCACTACCTCACAAGTAGCATTGTTACCAACAACATCGTGACCACCATTAGAGGACTCATTAGTATTAAACCAATGCTTATGTGGACACATTTGATAAGAACAACCAGAATCCAGACTCCAACGATCAATAGGACTAATATAATCAACCGCAAGAGTAAATTCCGCCTCACAATCGTATTCTCTATTCTTACTTTGAACTACAACCGCAGTAGACTTAGTTTTCAACTTAGGACAACTAGGTCTTTTATGCCTGGGTTGTAACACCCCAGATTTTATAATCTACTAAAGTCGTAAATTTTATAAATTCGTCTTTAACTTTTATTAGTTAAAATATCTTAAGTCGATAATTTATGATTTCATGGCTTTAAATTAATGTTAAATCGAATTTAGTTTAGTTGGGTAGAAACCGTCGCATTTTAGTCCGTTATGAGTTCATAATCGGATTCTACGCAAAAATCCAAGTGAGTTAACCCAAAATGAAATTTGGGCCTTCTATTATTCATCTTCTCAAAACACACCCACTTATCCCTTCCCCCTCCCCCTTATTTTTCAGCAACTTCATCTTTCTTCCTCAAACACCAAACCACCATTAAAACTCCATAGCTTTATAAACTTAAGACGGATGTCATTTCTCCGTCTTTCAACGAAACTTGACAATTTTTACTTTGATCTTCTCCTCTCATCCTCCTCTTCCTTTTTATAACATAAAATATATATTTCCTCCAACTTTTTATAAAACTCATTTTTTAGATCTAAACTTAAGACGGACATAACTTTTTCGTTTCTTAACCAAATTCAATTCCGTTTAATGTTTCAGAATCCTCTCACCATCCTCTTTATTTCTAGCCAATAAAATATAGAAACTTTGAACCTTATTTTAAGACCGATTTTCCAGAAATTTCGGTTAAGCTTATACTATTTTATTTGTCGGTAAAAGGGTGGACTTTGAAGATTTCCGGTAAAGGGATTCGTGTAGATTGATGGGTAGCCTGGGGATCGAGGATTTGAAGTGCTAATCTAGGTAATGGTGATGTGTTACTCGATATCAATATGTGTTTTAATGTTAGAATTGTAGTTTTAGTTAGGAAAAATTATAATCTTTGTCTTAATTTCATGAGGAAATGTGCTAGTTGTTCTTTCATATGTGTGAATTCATCTTCTATGCTTATCATTCACTAATCATATGCTAAGTTATATTCAAATTGTTAATTATGCTTATTTAACATGTTTGAACTTGAGTTGGGCAATAAATGTGCTTTGGTTTGCTTTAATTGATTTTATCCAATGATTGGTGTTGATTAATATGCATTAAATGTGGTTCTATGTTGATAATGAAAGTTTCTTAAACTCAATATTAGACACTTCTAATATCATGATACATTTAGTTTACTCTTAAACTAAATAGATCTTATGCATGCATAACAAAAGATAAGGCAAGAACAATATCTTACATTGATTATGAAGTAATATGGGCGCAATATTTGAACTCCTTCCAAATATTGTTCTTGAGCTATGAATATGAGGATGAATTCCAAGTTCTTAGTATAAAAACACTCCTATTAGTAGCACCCAAGACAACCCCTTTATCTCTACTAAAATACTACACTAGTATTATTAGTAGTAACCCTTTAAAATAAATCTAATAACTCTATTACTATACTAGTAATTTTATTAGAATATGAACTCTAAATCATTTGAAAACTTCTTGAGTTTTAGAGTAAGAAAGTGATTTTAGAGAGAAGTGGAGATTGCATGCAAAATGAAATGAGATTGTGTGTTGAATAAGAAGGAAATAATCCTTCTTATTTTGGTAGCTATGACGGGCCACCCACCCATCACATGGGTGTGGTGTTGTCCCTTTCACTTGTTCTCAACAAGGCATTAGGTTGAGCGTAGGTATTAGTCTAGTATATGATTGTGTCTAATTCTGAATTAGAATAATACACAAAAACTAATCACCCTAAAATACACTACAAAACCGGTGCACCCCACTTAAAATGGGTGTCCATTTTATTTTTGCAATTTGTCATTTGTCACAAATATGACATGTGACATGTAACATGTAATCTTTGCTTATAAATGTACATTTAACTAGTTTAAATGTAATTTCATAACAAATAATTAGACTTAACATTTTAAGTCACATTTAATAATTACATGTAAATAAAATGGGTCATCTCATATTTGGTTAATATAATCTACAACAGTTTGTAATTATAATCGACCAAATTCACTTATCTCAAATGTTTCATAAACATAATGCATTCTTAGTAATATAACAATTAAATTACTAAAATGAATCTTATTTAATCATATTACAATAAGATATATTTCTTACTTACAATATAAACTTGGTTCAATTTAAGGGATTAATTAATCTGTATCGCTATACAATTAATTAATGTACATGATAAGGGGATTGTCCTTTAGGTGTGACCTCAAGGGATCAACTGATCACCACCGTCATACGACAGTAACGTCAAACTCAATTGAGCCAATCATTACCGATTTATGTTGACCAGTTGACTATAATATTCATCAGCCCTTTGTATTCTTATTATTGAGATTTAATTATGTGATCGCACTATTGTTGAGGACATTTACTCCAACAATCTCCCACTTGTCCGAGACAAGTGTGCGTCACCAATTCTCTTGTCCTATTACATATCTCCCACTCAATGCAAGGTGTCTTGCAGGTCGTACTTGCATTTGATCGTATCAAGAGTGGTTTCCTCGATCTGGAGAGTAACTGTCTGACCGGAATTATCTACCATAGATACCTTCCAAGCGTGGCCACGCATTTTTAGCTTACTCCTCCTCGAGTGGCCTTGAGATTTAAAACAACCCTGACAAGGGGTGGACAATTCCTATCGCACTACTCCCTTCGAATAGCCACAGCTCATCATGACCCAAAAGATGCCCATTTGACCCTAGTTACGAAGGTCGTAGGGCATAAATCAAAGTCACTCTGAAACTGTGCCACCTTAGGCGAACAGTCTTTAGTCAAAGAATTGAGTCAAAAATAATACTAGTAGCTCTTGTCACGACCAGGCTACAAGAATTGCCAGAATTTTATAAGCGGTCACTGCCCGACAAATTGTCCCTTACAGTCTGTCTATGTGATCGATTGGTCATCCCTATGACCCTATGACACTTGAACTTGCCATCAATCGCACCACAATCTAGTCACTTCGAGATGTCACCTCATATAAGTGACTATGGGCCAATGCTATGTTAATACAGTCCACTTTAATGGGGTTCAAAATTGTCTCTCTAACCCATTTGGATATAACAAAGCACAAGACGAGTTTTTAGAAACTCAAACGATAAATGTGATTATCATATATTAACAATCAACACAATGTTATTGCTTCATATCATATAATCTAAATTTTATTTCGACCATGACAATTCATGACGATATTATTAAATGCAATAAAGGCTTGGGTAGTGAATATACCATATATTCATTTATTCCAACCTTGTGAATTGTTTTTTCCTTCCATCCAACGTTATTCCTAATAACATGAATTCATCTAAGTACATGTCTAGATCTCTATCTAGTGTTGGGCTCTTTAACTTAAAAGATGCTCCCACTCGTTATCATGATAACTGATAGATATTTAGGTGAAAGGATCTACCATTAGATCTTTTTAAACCACCTTATCCTCATCATAATGTACTAGGTCTCTATTTGTAGAATTTATAATGATTGACTCTTCAATCATCCTTTTAGTTATTCGCTTCTTATATAACCAAGGTACGCCTAGGATTTCTACAAACCCTTTAAGTTTGGAAATTTGGGTTTGTGTAACCTTTACCACATTACCAAATTTTCTCTACCAAACACAAGAATGAATCCCTAGTTCTCCTTGAGAACCCTATGGATTTTCTAGTAGGCTATCCAATGACACTCATGTGGATTGTTTGTTTTAGGCTTGTCATGCTCCCAGCATACAATTCATTTAGGTATGTGCATGTAATGGCATACATGATCGGTATCATGTGATCAACAATTATTAGGTTCAGTGGATGACTATGACTCTTTCATAGTGATCCCACTTTTATCAACATAAACAACCTATTTAACTTGTTGAATAGATTAAGGATCTTATCGATATAAGATACCTTTTAAATGTCAAGCTAAAATCTTCTATTCCACAATAGATTTTGATTTTAGTATACATGTTGCCCTCTTTCATCCAACATTAAAATCCAACCACTCCTTTCAAAAAGGTAACACGAATACATTAGTGACAATGAGTGATACGTCATTCACGTGGAAAACAATTTCTCCCACTGAACTTCATGTCTTTACATGATAACTTTAGCTCCCTCTTAACTTCATGTCTATACATGATATTTCGACAATTCGAGTGAAAAACTTCTTATATCTCATAATAGAAAAGATCATCATAACCTCTAGGTAGATACAAACAATAGGCTTGTGTCATGTACACATCCTATTCCAAATCCCTATTTGGACATGTGATTTTGTTGTGTATCTTGTACACACCTACAATGAGGTATTTCAGTGATGATTTGGATCTAAGCATAGTTACGCATTAACTTAGCTTTTGTAGACATCTACATGTCTATCTATGCAACTACAATTGGACAACTCCAAATAAAACATTTTCTTTGCATAGATTCCATATAGTTTCATAAGTCTCTTTTAGAAAATCGAAATTCAACATTTCTAGGTACTTCCACTTAATAGATCATAATCTTATTATATCAAGAACAATTTCTTTTGGTCTCGTCACTAGTCTAAGGATTCACCTAAGAACGCTTTCTTTTGGTCTCTTCACTAGTCTTGAGTCTAACCTAAGAACATATTCTTTTGGTTTCCTCACTAGTTCCTAACTAATTTTTCGTTGTGGCTTATTTTCTCCCACTCTATGTTTAGAAAAATACAACTATTTTCTTTAAAGATAGCCTTATGAGCCACAAACAATTTTGTACTCTTACTAGTGAGCGAGATAGAAGTATCACAACATGACCTTTAAGTGATCTACTAAAGATTTTATTGTAAAGACATCGAATCTTAGCTTCGAGATAGACTAGTTCTATAAGCTAAAGAGGTGTACTCATATTCATGTCAATTACAATCTTTATAAGTGGTGAGGCCAATTGGTTAGTTTGGTATATTCCCTACTTTGAGTTCAATAACTCAATATTGACTTAGCAATTGATCTTTCAAAGTGAGAATCGAATTCTTAGCCTTTTATTATAATGATCCAATCATCATAATATTAAAATGATCAATTTGAGTCGATACAATTTATGTTATTGGTGCAAGAAGAGTATGATGACAAGTTTTTAGAACTAAAAGTTTCAACAAACGGAGTGACTTGGGTTGAAAACCAAGTCACTAAATCCAACTACAACCAATGTCAATAAAAGGAATTGAACAAATTTCCATGTCAAACAAGGAAATTATAAAAGTTCTAAAAACAATGTCTCAAAATATATCCCAAAATTTTGACAATTCAAAATGAGACCAAGTTTCCATAGGTCTTCAATCATGGGTAGCTACCTTAGCTTCCCTTGAAGAGCTTTCTTAGGCTTGCATGTCCTTGCCTTTATCCTTGCTAGGATGCTCTAATTACAATTAAATAGGGTAAGAATCACAACTCGTATCTATATACCAAAGTTGAGATCATAACATAAAAGATAGGGATAAATTACCAACTGAAACATCTTTCCAGTTTTGATATCTCCCAGATATTTAGTGCAATTTCTCTTCCAATGCCCTATGTCATTACAATAATGGCATTTTTCCTCATTGGAGGCATCATTTTATGGGCATGGGAGAGCTATTCTCAATAGCTTTACCCATTCCCTTGAAGGTGGAGGGCTTTTTCCCTTTACTACAACCTTTCTTGAACTTCCCCTTACTATTTTATATCCTTGGAGGTGCTAACATTCAGTCTCATGTCTCTCTCCGCTTGCACGAGCATCTTGTGCAATTTATGAAGAGAGGTTTTCATGTTATGCATATTGTAGTTTACCCTAAATCGTACATATGCTTTGATTTTCCCCAAGGAATGTTAGACTCGGTCGATAACGAGTTGTTCGGGAATGGTCACCCCTTGCAATTTAAGAGTCTCACCATGCTCAATCAATTTGAGTACATGAGGGCTAACTTTTGGTCCTCTTTTAGGTTCATGTTGAATAATGTGGAAGCCGTCTTATATTGTAAGATCCTAGGAGCTTGTGAAAACATGGTCACAAGCTTGGCATAGATCTCATAGGCCGTGCTCATCTTATGACACTCCCTTGAAGATCGGCCTCCAACGAGAAGATCAAAACGTTTTTGATCGCGGCGGACTCTTTGTGGCTAGCCTCATAGGCTCGCCTTGCGTGGCGGTTGACCTTTCATTAGGTGCGGTGGGAGAGGCCTTGGCAAGGTAACGAAACCTGTCGTCACCCGCCGCGGCCATGCGGAGTTGCATATCCCAATTGGTAAAATTAGCGCCATTCATTTCTAACTTGCATCGATCCATGAAGGATCGAAGCCATGAGACATTCGTGAGAATTGGAGCATAGGTGGTGATGGACGAATTAGCATTTGCCATTGCGAATAAACAATTATGACTACAAATTCTAAAGACATAAAGGAAATGTCAACATTTATCATTTTAAATACATGTAAACATTTTAAACAAGTTTAGCATTTAAATAGTGACCTCTACCCAACTATTATAAATGATTATGAGATCCAAATTCATATCAACTTGGGCACGGTAAGCCGATTCATCCCTCATTAACATAATTCGGTGGATTAACTCTTTAATCGATTCTACATTAGAACTCTCGGTCGATAATATTACTTTAATATTTATCTTAAGCCCGGAACACATGCGGCTACGGTCGCGAATACTTCCGTTGAGCTCAATCCAAATTTCAAAATAATAACATTTATTACCCCACTTACCCAACGTAACAAGTTTAGCACCCCGGTGAGCCGAGCCTACTTCCTTGCGAAATTAGGATTCATGGGTTCTACATTTGGTAAGGCTTAATCTCAATTATTTATTATGAGAGGTCATGTCAATTTATCATCTATCTCGTTTAAGTGAACTAAATCGATGAATTAACGATAATTTTAATTGACACGGTCGAATACTCGATAAAATATGCATGTCATGGCGATTTGGCAATGCATGCAAGCATATTAAATAAAAATGCAAGCATAAAAAATAAAACTCCTAGTATGGCCTTCCCTAGAATAGAAAATCATATATTCTATTACAAATTCAGAAACCAACTCCTTTGGTCCCTTGAACTTCATAAGCACGCCTCCCAAGGTTACCGTCTCTCTCGGAACTCCTTTCCGAATGGCACCGTCTTTGGGAAACCCTGGTTTTACAATTAGTTACAAAATATATAATAAAATTACAATAATTTCCTATTATACATTTGTAAAATAAAATAATACAATAAAAGTGATTCGAGATCACATTAAATTACAACCGAATCAATATTCCTTTACATTTCGGGCAATATCAATTAAAACTAAGGCCATACAAGGAAAAATTACATAATTCCAAATTACATAAACCAAAATATGACATTCATAAATTGAAAATATGACATTCATAAATAAAAATGCAGCATTATAATATGTATAAAACATGCTCATATTAAATGCCAAATCGCTCTATTTAACGGTTTATATCGAATATAACCCGGTTTTACGGAAATGCGTGATAATAACACTTTAAAATCACCAAAAAATACTTAAATCATATTTAAGTCCAAGTTAATTATCCCAACTCATTGAGGCCTCAAAACGTAGTCATCACTCAATTTTTGACAATAATTCAACTTGCTGTTATATCATTGCTCATTTTAGACTTTTAAAATCATATTTTAATCAAATAAATCCAAATTTAATTACAATAATTTCAAAATTTGAATTTAAAATTCTTGAACATTCAAGAACATTTCCATGACACTCATAATGTCAAAAATCATGGTTTAAAAATTTCGAATCGGTTTTTGAGAAAAATGGTTGCGCTTTATCGGTTTTATCAAATAAAATACATAAAGCATGCACAAATTAATCATATTAAATTTTCAACTTTAGATCTGAAATGTGGGACATTTTTTATGCAACCAGGAACAATTTTCTCTTGACATGAAATTTAATTTAGCTATATTTGCGAAATTAGTCACTATTTATGCCATTTTTACATTAAAAATTAATAAATCATGCTAAACAAATCACATTAGTCTCCAATTTTCCAGTCTAACAGGACAACATGCATGTGACAACATACTAAAATTTCATGGATAGATTCAAAACGAAGGTATTTTTAACCATTTGACCTTTATTTATTTCATTTTATCATAAAAAAATCATAAATCATACGAAATAAATCCAATTCACACGAAGTTTTACATACAGTAAGTAAAATGCATGTGTGATATTGTGTAAAAATTTCAAGGTCAGAAGATAAGTCTAACTATTTTTAGCATTTTAAACATCATTTTACTCATTAAAATGTCATAAAAATACTAAAAATCATATTTGAACACAAATTACTAGATTTCTTTAAGTTACAATAACTCGAAAAAACTAAAAATAGATTATGCATGCAACAACCTTGGCTCTTGATACCGCTTGAAAGTTTCTTAAACTCAATATTAGACACTTCTAATATCAGGATACATTTAGTTTACTCTTAAACTAAATAGATCTTATGCATGCATAACAAAAGATAAGGAAAGAACAATTTCTTACATTGATTATGAAGTAATATGGGCACAATATTTGAACTCCTTTCAAATATTGTTCTTAAGCTATGAATATGAGGATGAATTCCAAGTTCTTAGTATAAGAACACTCCTATTAGTAGCACCCAAGACAACCCTTTTATCTCTACTAAAATACTACACTAGTATTATTAGTAGTAACCCTTTAAAATAAATCTAATAACTCTATTACTACACTAGTAATTTTATTAGAATATGAACTCTAAATTATGTGAAAACTTCTTGAGTTTTAGAGTAAGAAAGTGATTTTAGAGAGAAGTGGAGATTGCATGCAAAAATGAAATGAGATTGTGTGTTGAATAAGAAGGAAATAATCCTTCTTATTTTGGTAGCTATGACCGGCCACCCACCCATCACATGGGTGTGGTGTTATCCCTTTCACTTGTTCTTAACAAGGCATTAGGTTTAGTGTAGGTATTAGTCTAGTGTATGATTGTGTCTAATTCTCAATTAGAATAATACACAAAAACTAATCACCCTAAATACACTACAAAACCGGTGCACCCCACTTAAAATGGGTGTCCATTTTATTTTTGCAATTTGTCATTTGTCACAAATATGACATGTGACATGTAACATGTAATCTTTGCTTATAAATGTGCATTTAACCAATTTAAATGCAATTTCATAACAAAGAAATTAGACTTAACATTTTAAGTCACATTTTATAATTACATGTAAATAAAATGGGTCTTCTCATTATTGGTTAATATAATCTACAACAGTTTGTAATTATAATCGACCAATTTCACTTATCTCAAATGTTTTATAAACATAATGCATTCTTAGTAATATAACAATTAAATTACTAAAATGAATCTTATTTACTCATATTACAATAAGATATATTTCTTATCTACAATATAAACTTGGTTCAATTTAAGGGATTAATTGATCTGTATCGCTATACAATTAATTAATGTACATGATAAGGGGATTGTCCTTTAGGTGTGACCTCAAGGGATCAATTGATCACCACCGTCATACGACAGTAACGTCAAACTCAATTGAGCCAATCATTACCGATTTATGTTAACCAGTTGACTATAATATTCATCATCCCTTCGTATTCTTATTATTGAGATTTAATTATGTGATCGCACTATTGTTGAGTACATTTACTCCAACAGATAACTATTGTTGGAATTGAATGGGTAACAATGGAATTTGAGTTTTGATTGTTGTTGAGGTTGATTTTCGTGTTTGTTGTCCCAGTCGGCTGACCCGCCGCCAGTCAGCCAATCGGCTGGAAACCCCCTAATGTGAATTGTACAACTTTGAGGATTTCGAGTTATGTGAGTCCTAGTCGGTCGACCGGTCGCCGGTCTTCCTAACCGGCTGGACACTGCCTGTAATTTTGGTTGATTTTTGTAAGACTGAGAGTCCAAGACGGCCACCCGGCAGCCGGCTAAACGGCTGAAACTCTCCATTTTCCCATTTTCTTCACTTTTCTCATTTGACCTATGACCCCAACCGGTAGCCGGTCACACCCACCGGCTGGGGATCCCATGTAAATGATGTTGTTGATTTGTGTTGCTGAGATACCAGTCGGGTACCCGGCAGCCGGTCCATCTGACCAGCTGGCACCCCTTTGACTTTTGTCATTTCTTTTCCATATGCCTTCACATGTAATAGTTTGTATGGTTCGTTTATCTTATAAGCTTACGTAATAGCATTAAATATTCATGTTTAGAATATATGATATCTCACAGGCTTATATCATGTGTTTTGTGACGGTTTTTAATATGTCCCCTCTTGAGTCGGTTCTACCTTATGTATTTGATTTGAGCACTACTCGTTGAGTGCTTTGAACTCTCATTTCCTGGCTACACCTTATCCTCGTTAGATTGGAATGTCGGAGCGATGAGGTGTATCCTTGATACTTGTATTCATGTTTTAGTGGGGATATGACGACATTGTTAGGAGGTGAACGCAATGCGTTGATCGACCCGGCCGTCAAATGTTGTATCCTTGCGAGGTGCTGTCATTGCATGTAGCGTACTAGCTTGACTTTTGACTATAGATCTCTTTCCGCCACTTTCGTGTGGTTTAGCCAAATTTTAGGTACTTGACGTTCTTTGTGTTGATCGAGTCTTGGATGTGGAACGTCATACCACATGTCGAATCGGGAAACGCCTTATCCCGAGAGTCTGGCCAGGTTTAGACTAGGACTGTATTATTATTGATGTCCTACCGGGAGGATTAGAGTCTTGTGTGTGCGAAACGTCTTATCGTACACAGTTCACGGGAACGCCTTACCCCGTGTGGGACATCTTTGTCTAGGTCATGATTATACGAAACGCCTTATCGTATGCGGTTCAGGGAAACGCCTTATCTCATGGACTTCCATTGACTCGTCTTGCTATTGTACATGATGCTAGTGCGTGCCATTTACCGTGAGAGTTATGTTTCTATATTCGTATGTTTGGATGGTTGTTTATAAGTTTGGATCATATGTGAACACTAGGTTGGATTCTTGTATGAAACAAATGACTGAATTGGTTTGTATGTCGAGTCTCTACCTTATCAAGTATATGCCACTAACGGTGAGATGTAAGTCCTAGTGTGTATATAGTTGCATAAGGGTGTCATTCCCGAGTCATTTCATAACATGGTGCTTATTGTTTGGTATTTCACATGCTTATATCATATTATCTTGAAAATGTATGTCTGTACTTCACATGATTCACTTGTATATAAGATTCTACATGTTTAATTGTTGTTTATGTATGTTACTTGTGATATGGCTGGAGAACTCTAAGTTACTCCCCACTACTGTGTCATTCATTTTTATTGAATGAACAGGTTGCAGGTTGGTATTTGCATGGGGTTGTGGCGAGTGAGCTAGCGAGCGTTGTTCTTACAGCGATTCACCCTTAGCGTGTAGTTTATATTAGTTTAGTATATTAACTGTGTTTTATCAAGGGATCGATGTCCCTTGTATTTAGTTAAGATACAATTTGTATAAACGATTTATTAAATTAAGTTTTGGTTTTATATTGTAGTGACATTCGCGGTTTGCTTTTAAAGTTTTTAAAATCTCGTGTTTTCCGCTGCAAATCTGTGTGTTTATTTTACTGCTAAATCGCAGGGTGTCACACAGGTTCTTTACATAGAAAACAGATAACATAATTAGTAGCATTATTGGTATCTTGAAATTTAGCCTTAGCCTTTTTCTTATAAGATCCACCTTTCTTAGCCTTATTAACAATTAAGCTTTCCCCTGATCCGTCTCCTAAGTCAATAGTTGCCTTTTGACGCAACTCCCTAGTGCAAAGTGCTGACTTCACTTCCTCTAAGGTTAATGTTTCTTTACCAAGAACAGAAGAATACACAAAATTCTCATATGGTGCAGGTAAGAAACCAGCAGAATTAAAGCAGCATCTTCATCTATATTACGCAGATCTAGTCATATAGTATTATATTTGTTCAGATGATCACGAAGTGACATACCTAATTGCATCTTGAAAGAGAACAGACGTTGTTTTAACAACAACTTATTGGTGAGTGACTTTGTCATGTATAAACTCTCCAATGTCAGCCATAAACCCGCAGCAGACAACTCACCAGCTACCTCGGTTAGGACATCTTCTGACAAAATCAACAAGATCGATGAATGAGCCCTCTCCTCCATTGTTACCAAGACATGATCTTCTGTCTCAATCATCCTAAGTTCAATACCCGAAGCAGAAGCTTCGGTCTTCTTCACCTTCGTGGAGAAACCATGCGTCAAGGGTTTCCGGATACACTTTTCTTTTAGCAAAGCCCTCGTCTTCAACTGCCATAGTGCAAAACTATTCCTCCCATCGAACTTCTCAATTCTTATAGTCTCACTTGACATCTTCTCCTCATGGATCTAAAACACAAAGCTCTGGTGCCAATTGTTATGTGCGTAAGCGTCTTGGAGTAGATGCAAAAATAAAAGACACAAGATTTACGTGGTTCACTATCAATGTTATAGCTACGTCCACAAGGGCGAGGGAAAATATTTCACTATGTCGGGAGAATTACAGATTACAAAAGATGAGCACATAGTTTTTCTAGATCTGCCTCTTAAAACTCTCAATGTGTTTGCCTTACAAATATCTCCTTAAAGAATAGCTAAGCTAAAGTAGTGTTTATATAGTAAGTTACCTTAACTAAGACTAATCGAATTAGGAAATCTAATTAATAAACAAACCTTATTAAATAAAATAAACACGAAGGAAAGTCTTAATTAAAGACTCATGACCAAAGCCAACTAAAAATAGGAAAGCTAAGAAGGGACCCACCAACTTTCTTAAGTAGCACCGCCAAAATTATGTAGCTAGCAACCAAGCACGTAACCTGTTTATATGTGTGATATTACCGATACTTTGTTTCTTTGTTTATTTATCTCACCGTAACCAAACTTTGACATAACCGTAAGTGACATACGAGTCACGTACTAACAGAAGGAATACGTTTTAAAGGAAGGAGTTCTTAACTAACAAAATATGCATGTTTAACGAACTTTGAACTTTCAGTAACTATAAGAAAATACTTAAAAAATCGGGAGAAATTATAATAAAGGTTAAATAGGAAAGACTTTGTGTGGGTCTGACTAAGGTCCAATGAGAAGGTTTTTGTGGAAAAAAAAAGTGAGTACTAAGTAAACATGTTCTTTTGAATTGAAGTTGTATGAAATGAACTTAAATCAATATATATTTATATAAAAGAGGCTTTTTTTCGAGCGATTCTAAAGCATCCACATCATCTTTTTTAGCTTTAGGAAAGTATATTATAAGATCTTGCAAGATTATGAAAAAGATAGTATGTAATATTTTTAATATCACAGCTATTATTTACGTAAGAAAATTGTTTGCTTATCTATCTAACAAAAAAAATCAATTCAAATCATTTCGAAACTTACATATTTGGGTTCATAGTGAAAAATGCTATCATTGGAGTATACATTTTGTATTATGTACTACCATATTGTTTATAAGATAATATAATTAGATTATAAGTATGTGAAAATTAAATACATGACTTTTAAAATAATTTTCATTATTCTAATATTGGTATAATAGTTTCTTAACAATCAAGAAATAATTTTTATAGTTTAAAGATAGTGTACTTATTATGTTATTTGTCTCACATTGAAAAATAATGTAAGTGCGGTTAATATATTATCTATAAATAGCAAAATTGTCCTACATCGAAAAACTAACATAAGTTAGGGTGTATCTATAATTATAAATATAAGTAATCCTTGTAGCTTATGTATCATTACAAAATCTTCTAGTCTCTTAAGTATTTTCTTAGATAGTTCTTAAGAATTTGTATTATAATTCCCACAATACTGAAATTTACACCAGCAAAAATTAATTTGGAAAAGTATCATAAATATTTTTTATATACAAAATAAAATGGGGAATATTTTTATTGTTATATTATATATTTCTCATGTTATATTCAAGTGATGTTTATAATTTTTATATACTTTCACATTTTATTTGACAAAATAGTATTGTAAAATAAATTATAAAAATAATGTAATTAGATTTGTGGTAAAAAAAAAATGTTATCATTACTTCGTTAGAGTTCAAATCTCAGATTATTTGCACATAATTGGTGTACGTCTTAGTATGTGATTTGTCTCAAACTGAAAAATAATGTAGGTGGAACATATACTACATATAAATAGTACAAATTTTCAACTTCGAAAGATTAGTATAAGGTGGGGATGATCTTAAAACTTCAACTAGGAGTGATCCTTAAAACTGAGGTATTAACCCAAAATCTTTTGAGTTGCTTAAGTATCGTCTTAGAGACAGAGAGAGAGAGCTCATAAGAGGTAGTATTATTATCTAAACAATAATGAAACTTATTATTGTACTATATAAACGGTAGTTGGTAATGACACGCCTCAATTACATCAATAATATACAAATATTAATCACATAAAATTTATAAAGACGATTACATATATAAACGATAGTTGGTAATGATAGTGGACGTACACGCCTCAGTTACAACAATAACATACAAATAATAATCACGCAAATAATTGTAAAGACCATTACATATTAGTGATTTTAACAAACGATATTAGAATATGTTTATTTTAAGACAATTGATATTATAATAACATTATTTAAGACAAAATCATACTTAAAATGTAATCGTGCTAAATATACCTATCTTGGTTATTAATATGTCATATTTAATGATATTTCTACTAAAATTATAAATTATAATAAAATCAGTATAGTCATAAATAATGATAATTTCTACTAAATTATAATAAACCAATAATTAGATTTTTCTTTGATAAATTGTATATTAAATCTTTTTACTTTCAGATATAGTTAATTATTATGTCTCATAACATTTGAGTTAAACTAAAATACATCGTAACTTTTTAACCCTTCAATCGAATTTGCAATAAAAAAAATGTTATACATTTTATTGTTCCTCCCATCATAGTAAAATTTGTGTTAGGAATAAATGTAATTTAAACATTTAGATTGGTGGAAAATACTTATTTATATTTTAAAATACCAATAATTGCATATAAATAGATAACTATTGTATCATTAATACTATATTCATATGTAAAATTCTTTTTTTTTAGTGAGACTTTTGGTATAAGTATAATAAAAGTTTATCCGTCAACGTTTAAATTTCTTTTACACTCTCACTGTCTCAATCATTTCTTTGTGTTGATTAATATAAATGATTGAGACAGTGAGAGTACTACGTATGGACTAATGTGAAATATAAATGTAATTCACACTTATATTATAAAATAATATAATTTATTTAACTTTTGAATTATAAAACCGAAATAATTTCTTATTCACATGTTTTGTATGCAAAATAAGCAGCTAGAAATTACGAAGTACAAGTTAAGGAGAATGGAGATTTGATATTAACATTAGATCTATAATATATACTTAAAAAAACTCATACTTAAATTTTTTTTTTTTAAATATAAGAAATATATTGAATATAATGTGAATGTACAAACACAAACTAAATAGTACCAAAAAAATAGAATGTCAATCTTAACCATTACAAAACAATTCTAATTCATAAAACAACTCTTTGTCTTCTTCTTTATTTATGGCTCATCAAATCTTGACCTTATCCCGCCATTATCACCTTGATCAAGAGAAACCAAACTTTCTCCTGTCTTTCAGCCACTCTTGGTCTTTGCACGTCAATGAATATCGAATTTGTGAGACTTATCTCATAATTAGACTTACTCATTTAAAAAAATGAATTTTGTAATATCTATCTAACTGTTATAGAATAAGAAAAGAGATAATTATAGGGAGAGAGTTGAGGAGAAGATTCAATCGAGTTAGTTTTATTCATCTTGATATGGGTATATATAGAGTACATATTATGTGAGAAACCTAATTACATAAAGTACATAATGGACCATAAAGCCCAATGGATATCCACATAATACGTTTCATAACACTCCCCCTTGGATGTACGTTACTGAAGAACATGTGTCTTAAAAACGTTACTAGAAAAATCCTATGGGAAAAACACTAGTAAAGAAAAACATAGTAGATTGTCCCTCTACACGCAAACAAATAAGCTGCTTCATTAAAACCTTTCTATGGAAAACCCAGTGGGATAAAACCATAGATAAGGAAAAAGAGTACAGCGCGTGCGCACTCCCCTTGATGAATACATCACTTGTAAAACTTCATTGCTACTCGTAATGTAGCAAAGTTTCTCAATCTTGGAAATAGCTATCATCGTACTTGATTGACTTTATAGATATCTTCAGTTAATATCAATGGTTGATTGCTACAAAAACCTTTATATGAAGACTGTAATTCGTAATGATTTTTGCATCTTCACTTCTAGTAAACTTGTCACTTTTGCGTTGAAAATATTGCACCTTTTCTTTGAATGATCATATCATAAATAATGTGCATGCATATGATATGTGACTAAGTTCTAAACTATATGATGTGAAATAATGAAATGATGTAGTAGTAAACTAATTTGAAAATGCTTAACTTAATCTCTATATGCATATGAAGACTCAATAATGGAAATTGTACAATGTGCTTCTTAATCTCCATAAATTGGATGAATTTCAGGTTAATGAGCTCTTTATAAATATGTCGACGGTCGAATGGACTTATAAAGTCCTTATTCAATTGTTCACTGAACATTGCGCGCAAACGTATATTTGTTTTATATGGATATACTTTCATGATCATGATATGCTAGAAGTGTCTAGAATCGACATTCTTCATATATCACACGGTGTGTGTTTCGATATGATTAAACTTCCCTTGTTTTACCAACTTCCCACGTACTTCTTCCCCCTAAGGTGGTAAAAAATATGTTCAAGATAGATTGCAATCATTTAAAAACCACCTTAGAATGTGATTTCCCATATCACATTTAAATGAGATTTAATTAGTGGATATAATTGTAAGGTTTAGAAGATATCTGGGGAGTAGCGTATGATGTAGTTGACTATTAATGTGCTAAATCAAAATGCCCAATTTAAGAAGATCAACTTGTTCACATAATAATAATAATAATAATAATAATAATAATAATAATAATAATAATAATAATAATAATCAAATTGTGAATTGCAATAGGACAAATTACTCATATTTGAGTATGTGGTCTTCAAGCCACTTAAAAAAAACAATATCTATTTATACAATTGAATTTATATTGATTTTGTCCAACCTCGAGTAATGTGCAATTTTATTGTTTAGATCTTCAGATGTCAATCATACCTAACTTTAGTATAGGTATTACGTGTAATAAAATGTATATGCAATACTTGATAAAGTCTGAGCACATTACTGTTTGTGTATGTAAAATTAAAGCTTTATATGGAAATCGATATAGAAAGAACCCGTACGACCTCAATTTTTCATCAAAATTATTTTGCTCATACTTTTAAGCACGTGTTGATCATATATGTTTTAACATCTCATGTCAACTTTTGATAGTAATTCACAATGCATTACAATGCTCCATATTTAGAATTGGATATGCCTTAATATGTGCCATTGTGCACTTACCAAACAAACTTGAAGTTAAATGCTATCTTATAATTAGTTATTATATCATATATGCTTAAAATAATATATTTTCATCTGAGTAAATAATGATGTGGTATAACACACATTTAGTGTCTCCTTTAAATAGTTACAAATAATTAATATCACTTGGGAAAAATTTTAGACGTTAGAAAGTGGAGAATCTGACTTTTCACTAGAGGTAATGAAAATAAATAATATGGGTAAGATTACTCCATTCAAAATGATAGAAGAATGTCTCACATGATCTTAATAAGAGACGAACTTAGATTAATTTGATAGAGATTGTCCCACATTAAAAAGATAGTCTTAAATTACAGTGACATGAGACTATGTCGATACATTCTCACGTTAATGAGATATGATACCGTCTCACTTTAATAGATATGAACCGTCTCACTGTACTTAGATATTAAATCGGCTCATGAAATATTCGATATGAACTATATGAATTGTCTCA
>JAIUZE010072225.1:0-25968 GCA_022085475.1 Heliosperma pusillum | reverse complement strand
CAAGCGAATGAGAATATCATATATCCAAAACATGAATCAATACATGATACATAAGCATTAGACCAAGTTTAAGAAGCATAATAAATAGGAAGCATAGATACCTCTCCAAAACAACAAGTTTGGAAACTAACTAAAACAAGGGTTCACTTCAAACTGTCATAACTAGAGTTCTAGACATGAAAATACAGAAATTCCAATTCGAGGTGATAGCTTATCCTCTTACGGTTCCAACGAATGGTCACAAGCCTAAAACAAGCAAGTAATGAAGGAGATATGATCATTCTACCAAAAAGGGTCAGTGCAGTGAAACTGCACAAGTCACGACCGTGACTTGTATTTCACGACCGTGAAATGAGGTTTCACGACCGTGAAATGAGTTTCACGACCGTGAAACACTCCGCTACACAAAGGTAAAACATCAGCCACTCTTTCACGACCGTGACTTGCATCTCACGACCGTGAAATGAGGCTTCACGACCGTGAAATGAGTTTCACGACCGTGAAACACTCTGTTTCCAAATCACCCGAGAGCCTTCAACAACAATCAATCCTATCATTTCCAAATCATTTCAATTCTCATATATACTTCAAATAATCATCAACCATCAATATAATTCATCAATATTCATCATATAACATCATTCACTAATCATAGCATGGTTTCTAATCTTCCTAATCGTATTCTAATACGATTTCTAGCATATAAACATGTAAAACACGTAAGTAATACCGAGTAACCCTTCACCGTTACCTTTTAGCGTCTCTAATGATCGTCAAGCTCCTCTTCTATAAGAAAATAGTCTTTGTCGGGATCTTGGAGGTCGCCACCTACAATTAGATCGTAAAAAGATGAATAAAATTCATCTTGAGAAAGACGGAATGCTTAAAAAGCGAGAAAGACGATAATTTTATTATCAATACGGATAGAGGAAGGTACGGGAGGAAGAATAAGATGAACTTACGTAAATTCTATCGAGTAACGAAGAAACTACGCCAAATCTAGGATGGAAATCAAAGAGGGAAATTGATTTCTTAAGGAAGAAGAAAACTAGGTTTGATTTTGTGTTTAATGAGATTTTAGGTTAAGGAGGGAGTGTGTTGTGAGTTGTGTAGAGAAAAAGTCAAACACGAGTTCCAAAGTCCAGAAAAGTCAAACTAGACTGAAGACGACTTTTTCATGAAATCTCGCAGAAATTCCAAATACGAACTCGGAAATTCTAAATTCGACTCGGAACTTAAAAATTATAATTTAAAACTTAAAATTGCTGAAAAGGTTTCGTAAAATATTTCTACTAGAAAAATAGGGTACATTTCCGGGTGTTACAATCACCCCACCTTTTAAAAAGTTTCGCCCTCGAAACTTGAGGAAAAATAAAAATTTACCTTACTCGAAAAGACTCGGATATTTACTACGCATAGAAGCTTCGGTTTCCCAAGTCTCTTCTTCGACATTAGCACTTCTCCACAAGATTTTCACCAATGGAACTACTTTACTTCTCAACTTCCTATCCTTACGATCTAGAATGCGAATCGGCTTCTCTTCAAAGGATAGATTCGGTTCAAGCTCGGGTAATTCAACTTGAAAGACATGGCTTGGATCACTTACATACTTTCTCAATTGAGAAACATGAAAAACATCATGAACCTTAGCCAAATTCGGCGGCAATTCCAACTTATAAGCAACAGCACCAATCCTTTCCACAATATCAAAGGGTCCAATGTATTTAGGGCTCAATTTACCCTTAACACCAAACCTTTTAACACCCTTCATAGGAGATACCTTCAAGAACACTTTATCTCCCACCTCAAATTCTAAAGGCCTTCTTCGGATATCGGCATAAGACTTTTGACGGTCTTGAGCGGCTTTCATTCTATCACGAATGACCTTCACATTATCAATGGTTTCAACAAGAACATCGGGGCCTAAATCACGATTGTCACTCAATTGATTCCAACATATAGGACTCCGACATTTCCTTCCATAAAGAGCTTCATATGGAGCCATCTTAATCGATGCATGATAGCTATTGTTGTAAGAAAACTCCACCAATGGTAAACTCTTTTCCCAACTAGACTGAAAGTCAAGAGCACAAGCCCTAAGCAAGTCTTCTAAAGTCTGAATAGTCCTCTCAGTCTGACCATCTGTAGCGGCATGAAAAGCAGTACTCATCAACAACTTACTACCCATAGCCTCTTGCAAAGCTTTCCAAAATCTCGAACAGAATCTCGGATCTCGGTCGGATATAATCTCCAAAGGAACACCATGGTATCTCACAATTTCATCCACATAAGCCTTTGCTAAACGATCCAAATTCCAAGTTTCTTTGATCGGAATAAATCTAGCACACTTGGTCAATCGATCAACAACAACCCAAACAGCATCTTTACCTCCAACGGTCTTCGGCAAAGCCATAACAAAATCCATGGAAATAGATTCCCATTTCCATAGCGGAATATCCAACGGTTGTAGCAATCCACCGGGTCTCTTGTGTTCAATCTTCACTTGTTGGCAAGTCAAACATCTTCCAACATAAGAAACAACATCACCCTTCAAGTTTGGCCACCAAAATTGTAGCTTCAAATCCTTGTACATCTTATCCCCACCGGGGTGAATAGAATAAGGGGAAAGGTGAGCTTCATCAAGAACTCGCTTCCTCAAATCAAGAGCATTAGGAACAAATAAACGACCATGGAAACGAAGAACACCTTCATTATCAAACTTGAAATCTTTACCTTTACCTTCAAGAATTTTGGCTTGGATAGACTTGTAGGTAAGATCATCAACTTGACTTTCGCGGATTTCACGGAGAAACACAGGTTCGGCAATCATAGCACCAACATGAACAAATCCACGCTCTACAAATTCCAAACTCAACCTTCGAAACTCGGCACAAAGATCAACAGGTAATACATGCAAAGCATTCAAAGCATGAGAAGCTTTCCTACTAAGAGCATCTGCAACAACATTAGCCTTCCCTTCATGATACAACAACTCAAAATCATAATCATTCACCAATTCCAACCATCTTCTTTGCCTTATATTCAACTCTTTTTGAGTAAATATGTACTTCAAACTCTTGTGATCGGTGAAGATACGACAATGAACTCCAATGAAATAATGTCTCCACACTTTCAAAGCATGAACAACGGCGGCCAATTCTAAATCATGAGTAGGATAGTTCACTTCATGAACTCTCAATTGCCTTGAAGCATAAGCCACCACCTTCCTATTTTGCATAAGGACACAACCTAACCCCATTTTAGAAGCATCACAATAGACATCAAAGTCTACTCCATCTTCAGGCAAAGTCAACACACGGAGCGGTAGTTAACCTCTTCTTTAATTCTTGAAACGCATTTTCACAAGCTTCATTCCATAGGAATTTGGTTTCCTTCTTCAACAACTGGGTCATAGGCCTTGCAAGCTTAGAGAAATCCTTGACAAATCTTCGATAATAACCAGCTAAACCAAGAAAGCTTCGAATCTCTCTAATATCAGTTGGACTCTTCCAATCAACAACGGCTTCAATTTTAGAAGGATCCACCATTACACCCTCTTTAGAAATCACATGCCCAAGAAAGGACACTTTAGGTAACCAAAATTCACACTTAGAGAACTTAGCATACCACTTCTGACGACGTAGAACACCAAAAATAATCCTCAAATGAATAGCATGCTCATCTTCGGACTTGGAGAAAATAAGAATATCATCAATGAATACCACCCCACACTTGTCAAGATACTCACTAAAGGTGCGGTTCATTTGATCCATAAAGATAGCAGGAGCATTCGTCAATCCAAAAGGCATTACCTTGAATTCATAATGGCCATACCTCGTACTGAAAGCGGTCTTTGGAATATCAACATCTCTAACCGGAATCTGATGATAACCTGATCTCAAATCAATCTTCGAAAATGTAGAAGCACCCTTTAACTGATCAAATAAATCTTCAATTCTAGGTAAAGGATACCTATTCTTGATTGTAATCCGATTCAATTCACGATAATCGATACACAACCTCATAGAACCATCCTTCTTCTTCACAAAAAGAACAGGAGCACCCCAAGGCGAGGCACTACGTCGAATAAAACCCTTTTCAATCATATCATCCAACTGCTTTCTTAACTCTTTCAATTCAGAAGGAGCCATACGATAAGGAGCTTTGGCAATTGGACCAGAACCAGGGACAAGATCAATAGAGAATTCGACATCTCTCTCGGGAGGAATCCACGGGCAAATCTTCAGGGAATACGTCAATGAACTCTCGAACAATAGGCACATCTTCAATACTTGGCAAAGAGGTATTTGAAGAAGTCACAACACACAAGAATGCTTTGTAACCTTTTCTAACCATACTTACCAACTTCAAAGCGGAAATTAAAGACACACCTTTACGGGGATGAGATCCCTTATAGGTTACTCTAACACCTAAAGGACTCTTTAAGAAAATCTTTTGATCACGACACTCGAACCTAGCATGATACATAGCTAACCAATCTATACCTAAAATAATATCAAACTCTCCTAGAGGAAACTTAAGGAGATTTGCGGGAAATATAGAACCCGAAATAGATATAGGTACATTTGGATAAAGGGTTGAACAAGAGATAATATCTCCGGATGGTAAGGATATGGGAGTATCCTCACTAGATGTAGGCTTGATTGATAATTTATTAGCATAGGTTGATGACACAAAAGACATTGAAGCACCGGTATCAAATAAAATAAGACACGGTTGCTCTAAGATTGAGAACATACCCGTAATGATCTCGGGATGAGCGTCGGCTTCGGCACGACTCATGACAAAGATTGAACCCTTAGGCTTAGGAGGAGGAGGGGGCAACTTTCGATCGGGGCAATCTTCATAACGATGACCACCCTTTTGACAAAAGTAACAGAGATAAGGTCGGTTTGAACAAGGCACACCGGGATGGTGTGGTTGCCTACAACGGTTACATACACGACCTTGAGCTTGAGCTTGAGGAGCATAAGGTCTATGAACTACATTTGAAGTAGCTCTAGGAATAAAAGGAGCAGGATTCCTTGTATTGGCATTGGAAGAAGGATTAAACCTCCTCTTGTTAGCATAGGAATTCGAAGAAGACGGGATAAACGGCCTCTTCCCGAAAGCATTCGGCCTAGGAGCATACGAAGGAGAGGGATTATTCATTAAAGCTTCATCCCTTATAGCCTTCATTGAATTCTCGGCCCACAAAGCATCATCGTAGAGATCTCCAAAGGATGCGGTACCCCTTCTCACCTTACTTTGAAGAACGGCATTCAACTTATTACGATAATAGAAAGCACGATCTTCATCATCACGAATAAGCCTTGGCGCGAAATGAGCGAGTTTATTAAACTCCGTTGTAAAATCTTGAGCCGATAGGTTGCCTTGCTTAAAGTCAATGAACTCTTTAAGCCTTTGCTGTTTAAGCTCTTTAGGGTAAAACCTACCCTCCACAAGAGCCTTAAAGCAAGACCAATTAAAGTCCTCTTCAAGAACGGCAGTGGCACTAGTGATAGCCCACCAATTGTCGGCTTCCCGCACTAGAAAGTGCTTTGCTATCCTTACTTTATCCTCTTCCCGGACTTGGTAAAGATCAAACTGCTTTTCCATTTCACGGAACCAATCGGATAGCTCCGTAGGATCCGGTTCACCACCATAAGGCACGATCTTACTCCTTGCAATTTGACCCGCCACCCATGCATAACCACCTTGTTGATTGTCCTCCCTTCTAGGGTGAACTTGGTTGGCATTAGCTAGAGCGGCATCTTGCTGATTCTTCAGCACTTGAGCAAGAGCCTCCATCATAATATTATCAGCTGAACGCGGTCTAACCATCTTCATAAGAAACAAAGATAAATTAAGTTATCCTATCAATTAGCATAAACAAATAGACTACCAAATAAAGTCCTTAACTTCTACCCAACTCTCTCATTTATTATTTCACGGTCAAGTAGTTTAAGTTAGGGTTCACGTGTGTGCGTCGGGAGCGGCAAAGCTCTGATACCAACTGTGACAACCCTCGCGAATGCGGAATAATAAATCAAACAAGCATGTGAATAATATGCGGAAATACGGTATTTTAAAAACCTTTAAACATGCAAGTTATATATAACACGAGGTGTGTCAAAATGTTACAAACTAAACGCGAAAATATACAACAAAGAGACGGGGTCTCTTCAAATGTTAGCAAAGAACAAGTGTTTGACAAAAACTAGCTACTATCGTCTAGAGGTGAACTTCCAGGGACAACGCCCGCTAGCTCACACCCGAACCCCAAAATATCAGATCCAAAAAGTCATCCATAGCAAGCAACCTGTTCATCCATGAAAAACATGAATGCCACAGTCAGTGGGGAGTAACTCCGGGTTCTCCCAGCCATATTACATCAAACGTACACATAAGGTAATACGAAAGTAAAGCATGCATATATATATATACATGTGAGTTGCGATAAGAATAAATAGGCAATACGAGATATAAAGATAAGATCATATAGAAATCAAATCCGTAACCATCATGTTATTCAAGACTCGGGAAAGACACTCTTAGGCAATCGAATACGCTCACTAGGGCTTGCATCTCACCGTTAGCGGTATAAGATTGATAAGATTGAGACTCGACAAACAACCATGCCAAGTCATGCAATGATCATGAACACTCAATCATGAACATCACGAATTCAAGTCTAACACATAAAGCGACATCGCACGGTAAATGAAACGCCCTGCATCGTGACATGGCAAGTATGATTACGGCATCCACGGGATAAGCATTTCCCTGTAACGCATACACGATCACATTTCGTATATGTTCACTAATTTCCTCCGGTAGGACGACGATAATAATACGGTCCTAGTCTAAATCTGGCCAGAATCCCGGAATCGCATTTTCCAGTTCGACATGCGATAAACGTTTCGCATCCAAGACTCGGTCAATCATATGACGCCGAGTACCCCAAATTCGGTAGCAAACATTCACGAAAGAGGCGGAAAAGAGTTCTAGCCACATAACAAGCGGTACGCTACATGCAAATAACACCACCTCGCAAGTATACAACATTTGACGGCCGGGTCGATCAACGCATAGCGTTCAACTCCCAACACCGTCGTCATATGCCCACTACACATGCAATTAAGCAGTAGGATACCTCTCCGTTCCGACATTCCAGCCTTACGAACGGGAAGGTAGCCAAAGGAATGAGAATACCAAGCACAAGACAAAATAGTGCTCAAACCGACTCATTTGTAAAAACCGACTCAAAGTGGAAACATATCGAAAACCGTCACAAACATGTGATACAAGCGCAAGAGATATCATATATCCAAAACATGAATCAATACATGATACATAAGCATTAGAACAAGTTTAAGAAGCATGATAACTAAGAAACATAGATAACTCTCCAAAACAACAAGTTTGGAAACTAACTAACACAAGGGTTCACTTCAAACTGTCATAACTAGAGTTCTAGACATGAAAATACAGAAATTCCAATTCGAGGTGATAGCTTATCCTCTTACGGTTCCAACGAATGGTCACAAGCCTAAAACAAGCAAGTAACGAAGGAGATATGATCATTCTACCAAAAAGGGTCAGTGCAGTGAAACTGCACAAGTCACGACCGTGACTTGTAGTTCACGACCGTGAAATGAGGTTTCACGACCGTGAAATGAGTTTCACGACCGTGAAACACTCCGCTACACAAAGGTAAAACATCAGCCACTCTTTCACGACCGTGACTTGCATCTCACGACCGTGAAATGAGGTTTCACGACCGTGAAATGAGTTTCACGACCGTGAAACACTCTGTTTCCAAATCACCCGAGAGCCTTCAACAACAATCAATCCTATCATTTCCAAATCATTTCAATTCTCATATATACTTCAAATAATCATCAACCATCAATAAAATTCATCAATATTCATCATATAACATCATTCACTAATCATAGCATGGTTTCTAATCTTCCTAATCGTATTCTAATACAATTTCTAGCATATAAACATGTAAAACACGTAAGTGATACCGAGTAACCCTTCACCGTTACCTTTGAGCGTCTCTAATGATCGTCAAGCTCCTCTTCTATAAGGAAATAGTCTTTGTCGGGATCTTGGAGGTCGCCACCTACAATTAGATCGCAAAAAGATGAATAAAGTTCATCTTGAAAAAGACGGAATGCTTAAAAAGCGAGAAAGACGATAATTTTATTATCAATATGGATAGAGGAAGGTACGGGAGGAAGAATAAGATGAACTTACGTAAATTCTATCGAGTAACGAAGAAACTACGCCAAATCTAAGATGGAAATCAAAGAGGGAAATTGATTTCTTAAGGAAGAAGAAAACTAGGTTTGATTTTGTGATTAATGAGATTTTAGGTTAAGGAGGGAGTGTTTTGTGAGTTGTGTAGAGAAAAAGTCAAACACGATTTCCAAAGTCCAGAAAGTCAAACTAGACTGAAGACGACTTTTTCATGAAATCTCGCAGAAATTCCAAATACGAACTCGGAAATTCAAAATTCGACTCGGAACTTAAAAAGATAATTTAAAACTTAAAATTGCTGAAAAGTATCCGTAAAATATTTCTACTAGAAAAATAGGGTACATTTCCGGGTGTTACAGCTAAAGCTGCACAAAGAAGACAAGGGACACTACCTAGAGATTTGCAAGTTGATGAAGAACTGGTTAAGGAATGCATTCAGTTTTTAATTACATGTGGTTTAATAGGTGAATTAGATCAACTCATGTTAGACCTAGGAATCCAAGTTCCCTTTGTTGTTGTTTGATTGATAAACTATCAAAATGTTTCATTTGACTATGATAGTTTATCACCTCAAACATCAAACCATCAAGTTGTATTCCTTGTTTTTGAACATGAACTATGTATGCAATGAATGACATGTTATGATGTTTGTTTAATAGTTACTCTCAGCAAGCAAAATAACCTCATTGAGTAACAAGACCTCATAAAGGTGCCTTTTCAAGAGAATACATAACATGACATCAAATATTATGACCACATTTCAATACATCAACATGACAGAATACATAACATGGAAAGTTAATATGAGCACATATAAGTATCTCAACATGGTAGAATCCCATAACATGGATCCTCAATGTGACCATATATAAGTACGTCAACATGCTATGCCTCTTGGTGGCAGCAAATATGGGCAATTTAATTAACCTCAACATGACAGATTTAATCCCACCAACAAATAACCTCTCAGTCAACTTACGACCTTCATTAAGATTAAGTGTCATCACCAAATTTTATGCAAGCAACAATACCAGCAGCAAACTGAAACAGCAGATGAGAAATGGGTACATCATATGAAAAATGCACCACATTTCAGCAGATTAGAGAGAGAGAGACGGCGTATGGGAGAGTGAGGAATTTAGGGTTTTAGAGAGTGGGTGAGGTTAGGGATATAGGGTTATAGAGAGAGTTTTGGTCAAAAATAATGAGGAGAGATAAGGGTGGTTGGGTTTGGTAGGGGTGAGTAAATGAGAGTATATATAGTGGTGTGAATAAATGGTGGGAAATTATAAAAAAGGGAGGGAGTAATTAGCTTAATACAATAACCTAAGTACAATTATAGAATAATTAGAAGTAATAATAAATGGCATTATATGTAAATAAAGATAGTAACAAGGATACTTTGGTCATTTTTCCTAGACAAAAATAGAAAGTAATGAAATGGGTACATCAAAGTGAAATGGACCCAAAAGAAAAATTCGTACATTATATGAGAATGGAGGAAGTACATTCTTTTTATCACTACCCTATATCTCACTTGTGATAATTAGACCACACAAAATTGATCCGACTTAAACTATCCAATTTGAATTTCCTGACCCAACACCCAAATTGTGACAAAGTGTGACTACCAACCCGGATTAACCTGAGCCGATGACTTGGCCTTAATGTTAATTGTTTCAGACGGTATATTATCACTAAACAACATGCTTATAGAGTTCAATTCGGATTCTCTCTATTTCCTTTCTAATACACTCAAAATTTAATATAGTTTTTCTCTCTATTCATTAAAACATTACTTTTTTTTCACGCAATTACAACTTTTAGATCGTCCCGAGAGTTAATCTCGCCCGTTCATAAGAAATGGACTTCCATTTATTTTCAAGAAATGGAGAGGTTCACCCTATACAGTTATACCTAGAAATTAAATTGATACATTATTATACTAGTGCAAAGATGTTGATTTGATTGTTTATCTACTTAAAAAGGAATGAAGTTAAAAACTTGGGGTTATAATAAGTAGATCTTGCAAAAATAACCCAACCGGAATGACCCAACCCAATACCCGAACTATGAGCCAAGCTTGACTCGTAAAGTAGTATAAATGGAAGGTATGGGGTTCCATAACTTGATTTTATAAAAACCAAAAATTATATAAAGAAGGCAAATGTAGGAGTCCATAAATTTTGTGATCATCAGATTTACTCAATGAAATGAAATGCACAGCAACTATAGTCTGTAGCCGTAGGAGAACAATTACAAAAACAGCCAAGAACGTGGAGTCATTAGACCGAAAAAAAGATTTTCAATACCTGAAAAGCAGGAATCGACAAAAACACTCTAAATGAGTGCTTTTATTATAGGAAGGAAATAACAATATTTGGAGTAAAAAAACGTCCACATTCAAAAATCGAGTTCAAATTCGAATCCGAGGCCCGAGGCCCGAAACAAAACTTAAAATCTCACAAATTTTCAAGTTCAATGTATATTTCAGCGCATTTTCTTAAATAATAAGATAGTTATTCATTTCCGCATTTCAAAAGGCAAGTCCTGCTCTTTAAAGAGGCGCTTCTCATCTTGCGCCTATTCCTAGTATGCAATCTAGGTAACGACGCTTGGATAGAGGGAACAGTAACACTCTCATTTCACCGTAAATAAAAACCATTCATGCAACTTTGAAAGGATCGAGGGAGCACCCCTCACTGTTGAACCGAAAACTACCCAACTCAAACCAGAAAGCAAGCATACACAAATGTATCGGCCTACACCAACTGACCCATTTACACTTTTCTCCTTTCACCGTTGCCAACCAAGCCAAGCAGTAAATGAATAACAGAACTAAAACAATTCAGTGGTGGAACATTAGAGAGAAAAATGACTGTAGAAGTATCTAAATTACTTACACCACCATGTACAGGAGAAGCACATAAGCTAAATCTAGTCACATAGAAGGACAAATTACTGTCAGCCTTTTAACATTCACCGTCATGTAGGTTTTATGCAGAAAATGCTGATTCCATGTTTCGTATGAGTGATTGTCTATCAAATTTAAAGTTTCGGAAGCTCTTCCCAGGGCCCATTTCAGCAACGTGAGTATCAGGTGCAGGCTTTATGTACTGGCTCTCAACTAATGCTGAGCTACTTCCTGATGAACTGGTCTTGGCCTTCCAGACGCTAAAACCTGAGTAGCGTGAATGGTGTCACATTTTCTAAAGTCAATGACAGAAAACAGAATTTTATTAAACCAACATAAGCAAAGTATATTCTACCATAGTGTCCACAAGACCACAACTACACCTTAGAACAGTTTCATAATTAACGAAAACTCAGTTCCCATCGCTGAAAACGCAGTTCCTTGTGTCCCCTTGCTCCAACATCGAACAGTGGCAAAGTTGAAACTAATTAAAGAAAGTCGACCGCGATAGAAATGTAACATGGTTACCGTATTCAATATCATGACCTAATTTTTTATTAGCTCTTAATAGTCTGTTATATGAGATTTTCTGTAAACGTCGGCATAGAATACTCTTGAACTAATTCACGTCTTCACAATTAGCTGCCTTTACCAGAGATGCAATGTGACCTTGACAATTTGTTCCATGTGAGCTCCAGATAGGGGAATACAGTCTCCTAAGCCACCAAATTTACAGACATTGTTCCTTCTCCACAGAGTAAGGAACAACCCCTTGTTGGGGATGCCCGGATTTTAAAGATTTCTTTGGCTTGGTTAATAAAAGTGAGTTGGAGGGAAATGAGGGGGAGGGAAATAGAAGAATCCATTTTCCCTATTAAAGGCCAAATTTAAATCCATCTAACATACGAAATTTTGGAAGAAAAATATCATAGCTGCAATATTTCTCACCCTCCTTTCATGCCCTTTCTTCCCTCCTGCCATAGTGTCTGAAAAAACCCCCCCAAGACAATATTTCCAATGTTCTGATGCATAGATTTTAAACTCAGTTTACCCAGGAAAAAATAGCCTTTCTTCAGAAGCTTATGTTCTTTTACTGGTAGATCAGTTATATCATGTTTTTTACTGCATTACCCTTCCTTTCAAGCATCTCTCTCTTCTCTCTGAATTTCACGTACATACAAAGAGTTGTTATTACATGAAACATGCAAGTGCAATTGCACATCAGTAAAGTCGAGATAATGTGGACTGTGGAGGCCCTAAAGTCTTATAAGAGAATAATGACCGTTTCTGGAGTATTGTCTGAACAACTTCCCAATCAGATTTAGGGTCAATACCAGCAATGTTTTCAAATTTAACATGTAAAGCGTTGAGATTAAATTATGGGATTTTGCATCTACTGTTTTTTCTAATCTTTTTGTCGTTAGAGAGTAAGGCTCTCCTTAGAGTTTTTTGGCAAGTCTCTTAGCCATATAGTCCTTACGCCAAGATTATACTGACTAAAACTGCTATTCACAAAGTAAACAACCGCATCATCCCACTAGTTCCAACCAACATTATCCTCTTCTCTCCTCCCTCCATTCTCACTCTCACTCTACTCTTTCCTTCCTAGACGTTGCTGTTCTTCCCTTTGTCTATCCCCAATACCACCACATTGTCTAGAGGCTGCTGCTCCCTTTAATCCCTTGCACCTCACACTCTCTTCTCTCCAACCAGTTTTAACTACACAAAGATTTAAAAGTCGCAATTGAAAATAGAATCTTGCAAAAAGTTCTTCTCTTGAGGATAATGATGACTTGTAATGTTATTTCTACTGAGGCTATTAAACAAACCCATCGATTCATATCTCCTTAAGAAAATTAAATACTTTCATGGAAAGTGTCAGATTAAAGAAAAACCTCTAAGGAAAACATCAGATTTGAACGAACTCGCCGGTGGATGTTTCAAAATCCATGCCTTGAGTGACCTGAAAAGTTGATTCAACATAAATTAAGAAAAGCTGATTCAACATAAACTAAGAAAAGTTGCTTCAACAGAAATTAAGAAGAAACGAAAGTGTAATGGAAAGACTATGTAAACTCTAAGTTAATTGACTCTTCAATTTTGGAGCCATACTTGTGCCTAACACCACACTTAAGGATATGGGTATAGGATCCATAGCCGACATGGCAACACTTACCTATCCTACACTTCTCCTTAAATAGAATTTACATGACGAAAGTAGAGGAAGGAAAGGATATACGAAGCCTATAGTATGATTTTTGACAATTATGACGTTCGGTCTCCCGAACATATCTTCATTCACTTTAGAAACTACAAACTTCATATGTTTAATTAATTTTCTGTGTTATGAATACATGACCCCATACCGGTATCCTCGTTTAAGACACGTTCTCCGTATTTCATAATTTGACTCTTCAAGAGTACTACATTTGGATATGTACTCATGTCTGACACCCAAAATGAGCCCAAGTAACATAGAGTAAACTAGACTCACATTAAGAATGGAGAAACCATGTAAAGCTTAAGCCCTGAAACACTTCGTGATATTACTTCATCACCAGCAGGCTGGAGATCATCTAATCGCTGCCATGCAATTTCCTGAACGTTTTAACAAAAACACAAAGTCAGCTACAATTTTTTTTTTTGATAAGCAAACAGAGTATATATTTTAAAAGAAATAGAAATAAAGAGGACAAGACATTCTCAAAGACACGGGAAGAGGACTACTAATAAAGACTCGTTACGTATTAGGAAAATGTTAGTATAAATTCATTCATGGGCCTCCAACCAGCTTAACCTTAAGCTTTTGCCTAGCTCAAATCTCACCACCCCTCCTTTCCAAAGTGGTATAGTAGCACCAGCCACCAGGTATGGGGAGATCTACATAGCATCCAGACTTCAAGCCATAAGGGCATTCGTGTGAGAGGGGGGGGGGGGGGGGGGGGGGGGGGGGGGGGGGGGGGGGGGGGGGGGGGGGGGGGGGGGGGGGGTTGTTAGAGTATAAAATCATTCCCGGGCCTCCAACCATCATCTTAAGCAGCTTAAACTTTTGGTTGAGTTGGTTCCTTGGCAGAAAACCTTAAATTTAGAGACTCTCAAAGATTCATCTGTTTTAAAAAGTCCATTTAATGTCTGAAATTTTCTCAGCCAAATAGACAAGACTAGCAGCATAGGAATTAAAAAAAATACACATGCTGTTGTAGGCTTCTGTGTAGCTCCTTAACTACTTCCATATTGGGTGACACCTACGTCTTTAACATTGGATAGGGGAAAAAAGGAAATGGAAAGGAAGGGATACAATTCAAACTTAAGACATACTTTTGTTTAGATATTAATTGAGAAGGGAAAGGAATGGTAAATGAAAGGAGCAATTTCCCTTTATGCTTACTAATTAAAATTCTCGGCAAGTTTGTAGGACTTGGAAAGAACACTTTATCCCGACCCTAAGTCCCATCCCCTAACTAGCTTTCTCCACTCCTCCCATCCCCTTACGGTTGTCGCAGGTCCTCGTGATTTTCTACATGGGGGATTTCAACTTTGTCTGTCCCCGTCCCCGTCCCCAGCCCTCCCCCGCAATCCATCATTATACCTACACTAACGTTGTCTCTGGATTGAATATCACAAACAAATTTCTCAGGTTTATGTTAAGCCAACTCAGCTGCAACTCTGCAAGTGTCGGACGCAACAGAAGTCTAGGTAGCACGGACACTCCTCCTACTTAGCCGTCCCGTGTCGGACACCGTGTCGGACACACGGACACACGGACACACGGACACCTATAAAGAAGGAATGAGAGATTGAAAGATTAAAAGAGATTGATTAAAGATGATTAAAGATGATTAAAGATGATTATGGTTGGAAAATGAGAATAAATTATCGTCAAAGTCAAATTTTACCTTCAATTATTTACATTTAATACCAAATACTAATACAAATATAAAATTGTACGTTATTTATAACTATAAAATATATATTTTATTAAATTTAAATGCCGTGTCCCGTGTCCTAAATTTCACGAAATGCCGTATCACGTGTCCGTGTCGTGTCCTTGTCCGTGTCCGTGTCCGTTTTGGTGCTACCTAGACACAAGTTTGAGTGTCACACACCATTAATTGTTGAAAAAAAATCCATATTTTGGTCAACGAATGAAGAGTCTGGTCGTGCATGTCCGAATTTTAGAGTGTTAGACTCGCGACACATAGTTATCGTAAGTGATCGATAGATGACAATTTTCCAACTTTAAGGCGTTGTTTGGATACCAAAATAGGAGGGAAAGGGAAGGGAGGGGGAGGACGGAAGGGAAAGGGAAGGAAGGAAAGGGAAGGGAGGGGGAGGACCGAAGGGAAAGGGAGGGAAGGAAAGGGAAGGGAGAATGGAGGAGTGATTTTCCCTCCAAGTCTTACCTTTGTTGAAGGGAAAGAAAATTTGGCTTGAAGGGAAATGGAGGGATCCAATTTCCCTCACCCCACCTCCATTTTGCTAACCAAACAAAGGATTTATCATCCCTCCAAATCCATCAATCCAAAAACACCTTAATTGTTCGAATGGGGATCAGGTGGCCAAAACTCTTAGAGGAGCTAATGTCTTTGCTAATATGTGTAATACTAGGATCACATAACAGCAAACATCTAATCATGACATGCTACCAAAACAATCATAAAACACTTTAACAGATTAAACAACACGAAGATAATACAATCACAAAATAATAGAAAAGAAAGATGATTCATACTAATACAAGGTTGTCTAATCACTGGTATCACAGTCAATGTACATGGCTTCAATATCAGTGACATACATAATCTACCTAAATGAGGCATAGTTCATAGATTGACAAACTGACTGTTGATTGTTTCTCGAATAACCTTTAGGAAAAGAATACATGGTAATCGGAATCAGACAAAAAGCTGATTATAGGGTGGATGTTTGCTGTTGCTAAATCATTTTTTAAAATGTCATATCAAAAAAGGCCCAACACAACAAACAACATAGCACCCTTACTTTAACGAGCCCACCAATGGCGGTGTAGTAAGGCTCTGGACATACACCGTCCTAGCTATTAAAACACAAAGTGACTCTTCCAGATGACCTATAGCGAAAAGCGCAAAAAAAAAATGAATCGAGTGGCTCCTATTTCACATAAGAAGAAGCAGAGAAACTAATGAGCCACTTTGCTTTACTTTATCACAATCAAGAGCCCGAGAATATAGTGTTTTTTGCTCCTTTAGAAATGGAAAAAAGAAAAATATATTAATCGACAGAACTACAGAAGTATTTAATATATACTTCAAGAGTTCACGACAATAAAAAAAAGGTTGCAAAACAGAACCAGAGGTCCAAAATATACATGAGCACAATAGTACACTACGAAAGTAGGAAATGCTTTTCCAGCACAAGACATGAGTAGAAAAATGGTGAAGATAGAAGAAGAAATCAAGGAGGAACAATGAGACATATTTGTTGACTGGAGGGAAAGGGGAATCATGTTTGAATGAAGAGTAAAGAGGAAAGAACTTACGCTGATTTCCTTTTTTGTAAGTGGTGCAAACGATGTGTCCTCACTAACACCAGCAATAATGTAAAGGCGCACCCGCTGCTGGCCAAAAATCACTTCAATGAACTCATCTTTATTAAGAAGTTCAGAGACATCAAAACCAGTTTCCTCCAAAACCTGTAACCGTGACAGAAACATAGAGCAAAGAAATCACCAATGGCAGAATTTTGGAAGAGGAAGTATTGCAAGGGAACAGGAAGCTTTAAATTCAGTACCGCATGCCGATTTATAACAATCACAGAATGCATCTAAGGTCAGCAAGCGATTTGTTCATATAGTATAGATGTTGATGATACAACTTCGACGCGCTTTACTGGAGCAAATATGTGATGTTTGGCTGGCAAATCGGAATAGTAAAGTATAGGACCTTACTGGCACAAATCTTGCTACCTAACATAGATATATTTTTCAAAAGACAAAAGTTCAACCAATGACAAGAAGTTGACAACAAAAAAATCTCACTAGCTTTTCCTTCTCACTTTACTTTGGCCTTAAGAATATCAAATATTTACTATACAAAATTTCCTAGATGTTATCTCTTTTTGGAAGCATTATCGGCATGTATGCACCAATTATGATACTCCAATAAGAGTTTAATAAAATACACCCAAATCACAAGCAATAATCGTCAGGACATTGCATAAAAGAACACATATAGAGTCTTTCCAAATTGTAAGATATTTTCCATGATAAATCTAAAAATATAAAACAGTGAGATACATGTCACATGAGAGAGACAGCATACTTCTCTGACGGCACATGCATGATCTTCTTCATCCTTGTTCTTTTTGCCACGAGGAAAACTCCAGCTGGTTCCTTTCCACCCTTTAACCAATAAGCACTGCACTCGAAATTCAACATTGTGGAAGTATGACAGAGTGTTTCTAATTAAGCTTTGTTATATCAAGCTGAATGCAAGCATTACATGTTGGATGAACTACTAGGTTTCATGATAAATCGGACGACATGTTATAGAGATTACCCTTTCATATGTTTGATCTAGAATGATTGCTCCAGTGACAGGTACCCGAACCTTGTAAGACGTGAAGTCCTTGAATATGTCATCAATGTGAGGAACATAGGGTTTCAAAACTTCACAGCTATTGAACACTACAAGTAGTTAAAGAAACACACAAAAATGTAAATTGCGACGAGAATTTAGATTATTAATTTTGTAAATAGAAAGGATACTGAGAGATGTGAATTCCTTGAGAGTAAAAGACTTCAAAGAGGGATTGTTCTCGACTGTATTATCTTCATAAAACCAATGTGCGTATTCAACAAGAAACAAAATTCTCTCGAATGACTGCTGATCCTCCTTAGGGACGTTCAAGACGAAACGACTGTTCAAGAAATGAAGATTAAAAAGAGTAATTAAGCAAAATTGTTTGAGGCCAAAATTCGCAAACATACCCTAATTTACGACTGTAAAAGAAATGAAGATTAAAAAGAGTATCAATTTGTTTAATTAATCATTATTAAAATTACTGGTACTAGTACTAGTTTAAACAAACATGATAAATTAAATCAAATAACCTGCAGAGAAAGAGAGAGAGAGAGAGAGAAGGAGAAAGGGAAGAACCTGCAGAGATCATCAAGAAGTTCTTGAGGAGGAAGTGCGTTTTTGTGAGGAACACTTGATGATCTATGAAGACTTGACATGGCCAACACTTGAGATTAATTGCCTTCTCTCTTTCTCGACTCCCTGGTCTGCTCACCAGATTCGCGACCAACTTTCCAAACCCTCCCTTATTGCCGCCACTTATTATTGGACTCTAGTGTGGAAATCACTCCCACTCGATTACTCCGTTTTAAATCTCTTATTACTCACTTTTAAATCTATCACTGGATTTTTGTGTGTCTCCACTTCTGTTTTGATATAAATAAAGATCTCGCGTCTCCATATTTGATAGGTGAGTGTTCCGCCCTTCTCTCTTCTATCTCTCTCTTGTATGATTCTAGACCTTGCTACTAGCTCATCGACATTCGACCACATAGGCACAATTCTTATTAAGTACCCGTGCAAAATTTAACAACATAGGAATGTCGAACATGAATGAGGAGACATCCCTTTCCCGGCTAATGAAAGCTTGAGGACATGTGCTTCTAAAGCTATTGCTCTAAGCTCCGAAAAAGCTAATGTCCCGGTAAAATATTTCAAAATAAAGAAGTGTGTTCCTCTTCCAATGGAGTAGAATCTTCTTTCCTGAGTGCGCTAGCACACCGTCTCTTCGAGCGCGATTACAAGAGCTTATTGTCACTGCACAACAAGCAAAGGATTGGGGGTTCGTCCACAGAGGGTGAGTTAGGGCTAAAAATCAGGCTTTTCTGCACCTTGTAATCGACCTAAACAACATATACGGTTTGAAGGACGAGATTGATTCTTGGACATATATCCATGTCCCTCATATATCATTCTCCCCTTCTTCAAAAAAGAATCGTCCCGATTCTTGGACGTACGACCTCCGGGATCAAATACAAATCTTGAAAACTTGTATGTAAGAACACCTAACAAGACCACGAACTTAACTGTGCACACTTTTAATATCTCTTTCAGTTCGTCATCTTCAATGTAGTCTTCATGCTTATCCATTTTGATTGTTTTGTAGTTGCAACTAGCATCATAATCAAAAATCCCCTCGTGTTTGTCCCTTACTCTCTCGTGCTTTCCTTTGTTGTGCTTACCACCCCATGGCCCTCCTTGCACAACTTTACCGAAATCAAAAGAAAACTTTCTTGGTGTAGAAAGATCATCTTGAACATCCGTAGGAATCGAATTCAACAAGAAATAATATTTTCCACCAGATAGCTTCCTTTCAATGGATTTATCAAGTAAAGATTGATAACGCTCTTCTTCTTGAATATCGATTGCATAAAAACTCGTAGGACTTGAAACTTTGAAGCCAACAACATTCAATGGTTCCTCATCACCATAATCGTCATATATAGGCGGCAAATCAAAATTTAAAGAAGAATTACCTTTTATATGAATTTCTTGACAAAAGAATAAAGTCTCCTCTTTGGCTTCGATATTTTCCAAAGACTCCACCTTTTCCTCTTGTACTTTGTATGTGCTCGCAACCTTTGGCAAAATAACTCGACCTTGAGTTCGTAAACGCTCAAAGCATCGATATTGTTCAAAGGATATGTATTCTTCATTAGGGCAAGAAATATAAGAATGTCCAAATCCGTGACACATAGTACAACGTGCCAGATCTTCTCTTCCAATCCTTAGACATTCAATTTCTCGTAACCGTCTCAAGATGAACAAAATATTATCGTTATAGGATTCCATATTTCATCCCAACATAGGATCGTCTGGATTTAAGAAAATCAAGAGCCGAAGCTCTGATACCAAATTGATGTAAAATAAACCAAAATTTTTCTTTTTCAGATATAATAGTGCAGCGGAAAAAAAACAATATAAAAAGATATGAATTAGTTGTGATATCTCGCAAGATGAACAACTAAGACTTGAACTAGACAAGTAATCTCGCAAGACAACTCGAATAACTCGGATATGACGTGCTCAAACTCTCCTCCCTCGCAAGGAACTCAAACTTGCCACGAATAATACTCAACCTCGCAAGGAAGAATATGGATTAATTCACCCTCGCAAGAACGAACTAACAAACTTAAAGCTCGCAAGCAATAAGAATAAACAAGAAACTCTTGTATTAAACTCTCAAATTGTGTATTAAAAACTGATTACAAGACTCTTTATTTATACTACTACTAATTACCATAAACTAACTAGATAGAAATTAGGAAATAGTGTGAACACTACCTTATTATTAAATAAGTTCACCACACTACTTTTATTCAAATTAAAATAATAACAAAACTCTATTTAGGAAAGTAAATTTGAGAACAATTTAACCCAAGCTTCCATCTTGCTTTTGAATGTCACGTCCATTTTGCGTCATCCACGTACAATCTGGACAGCTCAACTTAAAACGGTCATATCTCCTTCGTTACTTAACCAAATAAAGCGTGTGACCACTTGTTGGAAAGCTAACATCATGTACTTTCATCTTCAAGTGAAATCACGTCAAAATAAGCTATATATTCTGAGATATTTTGCTCTAAAGTCAAGGAAACGAATCTGAAATGTCAAGAATGACTTGAACTTGCATTTTGAACATATATCCATGTCCCTCATATATCAGATTCCCTGCCCGGGAAAGCCCCGGTAATTTCACAGGAAAGTGCTTAAAACCACATTGCATAGTGACGAGCTAAAAATCGGCGCCGTAAATTCCGATAACTAGCAAGACCAAATAAATACTTATAAGTCCTAAACAAACTCCAACTATCCTAGTAAAAGGTATTAAAGGGTCAAGTAAAGGGTCGAACCCTAGAGAAAGCGATGAAGATAAGCTACACTTGCCTAAGACTCATATAAGATTAATTAAGACACTATTTGTGTAATAAGACTCGTAATGACGATTAACAACTACTAATACAAAATATTCACAAACAATGGATATTTAACAATGACTAACAATTGTGAGACACATAATGGAAAGAAAGTTTAGTTTTTTTTAACATGTAGCAAGTAAAGATTTGATTTCCCTCTAAGAAGCAAACGATCAAACACTTAATATGCAAAGATTCAACTAGTTGAGTAACACTTGATGCAATTCTACCTTAGTATACTACCTTCACCAAAGATGACCCATTTTCTCCCTTGTTTCATTTACCCAATACATAAATCTTAAAATAATAGCAAAGAGTGAATTAAACCACCCACCTTCTACACTTCTTTAGTCAACATACACCATTAAACCATGAATGTAAGCAAACAAAAGAGCATGAAGATTTCACCAAAGATAAATGTTAGAATATAGTTAAAAATGATTAAACCATGAAATTTAACTATACAAACATAATCCTACTTTTAAAGGCGCAAATTCTTATTTCAGGCGGACCATTTCCGTCTGAAAAATAAGACGGGATTATGTTGCCATTTTTTGATAAAATGTAACCACAACTTATATCAACTTGTTTTCAATAGTGGTCACATCTAACTGTAAAGTGGTTACAAAATCTCGTCTTATTGCTTCAGACCAAAATGGTCTGTCCGAAGCAAAACCAACTGTTTTAAAGGTGCTTCCTTTAAAACAATTTGGCACCATCACAAGCTTGCTTCCAAGATTACAAGACAAATTAAACCATCAATCTTGTAAATGCAATAGTCAAATACTGAAGAAGCAAGAATGGCCAATTCTCATACAACAACCACTTAACATAGACAAAAAACACAAGGAGAATGAAATAAATGAAGATAAAAGGTGGAGACATAACTTGACTCACCATTTGACCAATCCTAACCTTCACCATAATCGACTTTTACCTATATTAACGAACCCGGATACCTTAGTCCTTTAATTATTGTTTTTAATTGCATTCTTGCTTTCTTTTTTAGCTTTAGTCATTGCTAATCATCAATCTCTCCGCTTCTAGTTATAAATAAACTAGAATTACTTAAACCGTCTTAGAGCCATAATTCCGTCCCTTGGGATTCGACCCTCGCAATATACAACGATCACTCATACACTTGCGAGGTTTATTAAAACAGTACTCTTATTTGGCTAAACAAGGGCCTATCAACCTTTAAAAACGAGAACAAATTCTACCAATGGAATGCTCTCACCCTAAGGATGGACCACCACACTATCAACAAGCACATGTGGTCACCTTAAGGAGTGACAAAGAGGTGGAGGGCTCCTACAAGGACTATGACTATGAGCCAAAAAGAAAAAGAGGTGTAATGAAGGGAGGAGTTGAAAGTCTACCTCTTTCACCAACAAGTAGAGGTAAGACTTCCAAGAAAAGGGAAGGTTGATGAGGAAGCTGTGGATGATGAGAATTCTCTGTTGAAGGAAGTGCTACTTGAAGAAGCAGACAACAAAGAGAAAGAAAAAGAGTCCAAAAAGAGTGATGACTCTAAACAAACCCCACCTCCCAACAAAGCTTATATCCCACCAATGCCATTTTCAAATAGAGAAAGAGCTGATGAGTCATATTAATATACATGTTTATGTCTCCCCTTAGTCACTTTAGTGACGATTTTTAGTGTCTAAATGAGCGATTAAGTGCTATAATTGCTAGAATGTCGATATTGCCTATTTTTGGTGTATTAATGCAGATTGGATGCATTTGCAGAACAATTGAATGATAATGAACACCGCGGAGTCGATAGGCACAGAGATCGAGAAGTATGAAGACGAAAAGAATTGAAGAGAAGAGCATTCCAGAGTCACTCGATCGAGTATGTGAATACTCGATCGAGTCGCGAGAAGAGAAGACTAGTGCAATTATGGATACTCGATCGAGTATATGCAAACTCGATCGAGTCGCAAGCAGAATACTCGATCGAGTACCCCAATACTCGATGGAGTATCCCCATAGATCCGTGTTTTTCTAAAACTCTTTAATATCGGATTATTATGTAATATAAATAGAAACTCGTCCCTTGTTATTTCTTACTCTTTATTATCATAGAAACACCCTAGAATCTCTAGTTTTATTAGCTTTGCTACTGGATTGATTCATCAAGACTACTTCCTTCAGTTCAAACTTGTAATCGGTATTTTTACTAATCTTCTCCCGTCAGTTATTATTAGATTGTTAGTTATTCTTTGTTCAATCTTGTATTCATCGTTAATCATGTTTACCTTATTTATTATTGCTGTTATTTACATCGTTATGAGTAGCTAAATTCTTATCTAGAGTTAAAAAGGGATCTAGGATTGTTAGAAGGGGTAGCTTAATTGATTGAATTGCAATTGCATGTTTATCGTTTGATTATCGTTTTATAACTTAGTTAATTGATTACTGGCCAGGATTAACTAAGTAGTCTCGCAAATTAGGATTTCCACCGACATGGTTAAGACTAAGATAGGCTATGATAATTGAATAGAACTCGTTTAATAATAGCGATCACATGTTAAATTGTAGATCTAAAGGACATAATTGAATCGATCGATCTTGTGACCTTAGATAACTTTATTCCATATTAATTGATTATTCCTCTACCCCTAATAATAATTTTAGTGAACCTGAGACCCTAAACTTTTAATCTTATTGAATTCATCCTTTATTATTATTATTGTTGTTGCGATTAGTTTAGAAACCAAAACCAACCCTTCAAGAAATTGTCACCTTAAGACGAACTTAGTTATAACAAATAGATTATTACCGCCTCCTTGTGGATTTGATACCTTACTTATCACTAACTATTAGTTAGTACTGAGTTAGGTTAAATTTGATTTAGGGAACGCGACTTTAGCCTTATCAAATTTGGCGCCGTTGCTGGGGAGGCAACAATGTTTCTGTTTTTTTTTTTTGTAAAATTTAGTTTGTCTTTTTGTCTCAGGGAACTCTAGTTCCTTGAGACCGTTCTTATCCTTTTCTTAAGTGTTTTTTTTATGCCCAGGTCTCTCAGTTCCGAGCTCGTACCTTTCGATTCTAGACCAGAAAAGACTCTCCGTGCTAGACAAAACTTTTGGAAGGAAATCCGTCAAGTAGAAGACTTGAGTACGCTTGTCTCCGTCTACGCCAAATTTGTTGCAGAATATCAATACTTAGAAGAGGATACACCTATTTCTGTCGTTAGAACAATCATGTCTACTCTAGCCAACCATTCAGAAGCCACAATTTCATCCATCCCCAAAGGATTCAAACTCTTGACTACAACAGATGGTACTTTTGAGATGCGCCCGTCTTACATCCGTTTGGTGGAGGGAAGTATGTTTGGAGGGGGTTCTAATGAGGATCCTTCGAAACATAGGAGAAGTTCACTTCTCTCCACGAAATGGGGAATCAGATTGGTTGGGTGAATTAGACATGGATGCAATGGGTATCACCGATTGGAATTCTCTAGCTCTTACTTCTACAAGAAGTACTTCCCACCACAACAAATCATTGCCATGAGGGGTCAAATTACAAGTTTCAAGCAAGGACCCACTGATCGAAAACTTATATGAGGCATGGGTTCTCTTCAAGAAACTAGTCAAATTTGTCCCACATCATGATTTTGAGACTTCGTTCCTATGCAACCAATTCTATAATGGGTTGTATGATGATCATAAAGCTTTGCTAGATTCTTCTGCCAATGGGAGGTTTTAAAATAATACAACTGATGCTCATACCTGGAAGTTGATTGATGAGAAAGCTACTCACACTGCTGAGTATGGTAACCCAGAGTAATGTGAGAGGGGGTAGTTCAGATGTGACACCCTCAAATTTGCGGAAAGAAAAAAATAATTCAAATAAATAAAAGATGAGAATACGTTTCTAATAGGTTCACTTTAGTGAAAATCGGTACATTTTAAAACCGGAACCTACTATTAAATATATTCATCATAAGAAGGTGTCTTAAATAAAAAGGTTCATAACAAAAAGGAAATAATATTATACAATAAAAATATCTGAAACGGGAGACATATCTCCCGTATAAATACAGAAATAAAAGAGTGTATAATAATATACAATCCTAAGAACCGAATATAGGTCCAAGGTAAATACTTCGCTCGCTAGCTCGTCAATGTACCCCAAGTATGCATCACAAACCTGCCAACCGCATAAAATATAAACACGGAAGCCACAGTCAGTGGGGAGTAACTCCGAGTTCTCCCAGCCACGAAATGTCGAGTTTAATAAAACATGAATAACATAAAGCAATGTATATGGAAAATACAAAACCTTAACATATATGATATGCTTTTCATGTTATGAAACAATTAACTAACATATAACCTAGCATATGAAAGCTATCATGTGAATCCGATAATAACTATAACACGAGGTAGGGAAGCTGGTATGCTAGCTCAGAGGTTACCGTTAACATGGCCATGATACACTCAAACCCTAATCAAACATAATATCATGTGAATCAGTTAACATCCGGTAATCCAAACTCTATCAACCTTAGCCGTCTTGCATCTCACCTTCTAAGATTCATAGAATCATACAAACATGAAAGACCAATACTTCTACAAACAGGCATAAGTTCTTAGCACGGTCAATAGTCGACTTCTGTAACTCGAGGCTATACCACAAGGTAGGAAAACATACTAGTCCTAGACTGATCAGACCTAGCGACAACAGCTATTCCATTCCCCGTCTCATGACCAAAAGTACACAAGAATCTCTACTAGGCGACCCCCTAGACAGAGTTGGCTAGTACTTAAGCTGGCTCCATTCCCAAAGTGGAACAATTAGG
>JAIUZE010072224.1:0-31395 GCA_022085475.1 Heliosperma pusillum | reverse complement strand
GGAACTTGGTTAGCTTGAGCTAAAGCCGCATCTTGCTGATTTTTCAGCACTTGAGTGAGAGCTTCCAACATAACATTCTCTACAACTCGTGGTCTAACCATCTTCATAAGAAACAAAACAAATTAAGTTACTCCTATCAATTAGCATAAACAAATAGACTACCAAGTAAAGTCCTTAACTTTTACCCAACTCTCATTTATTATTTCAAGGTCAAATAGTTTAAGTTAGGGTTCACGTGTGCTGACCGTCGGAGCGAGAAAGCTATGATACCAAACTGTGACAACACCTCGCGAATGCGAAATAACACACAAAATACAAAGCAATGCTGGTATTTTTTATTTCCGCATTCGCGGGGTTTTTTTTTTTTTTGTCACAGTTGGTATCAGAGCTTTATCGCTCCCGACGCACACACGTGAACCCTAAACTTAAACTACTTGACCTTAAAAATAATAAATGAGAGTTGGGTAGAAGTTAAGGATTTTACTTGGTAGTCTATTTGTTTATGCTAATTGATAGGAGTAACTTAATTTGTTTTTGTTTCTTATGAAGATGGTGAGACCTCGACTAGTTGAGAATGTTATGTTGGAAGCTCTCACTCAAGTGCTGAAAAATCAGCAAGATGCGGCGTTAGCTCAAGCTAACCAAGTTCCCTCTAGAAGGGAAGATAACCATCAAGGTGGCTACGCATGGGTAGCTGGACAGATAGCTAGAAGTATGATTGGACCATATGGTGGAGAACCGGACCCTGCGGAGCTATCCGATTGGTTCCGTGAGATGGAGAAGCAGTTCGATCTATACCAAGTCCGAGAAGAGGACAAGGTGAGGATCGCAAAGCACTTCCTTGTTAGGGAAGATGATAACTGGTGGGCTATCACAAGTGCCACCGCTGTTCTTGAAGAAGACTTCAACTGGGCTTGCTTCAAAGCTCTTGTGGAAGGTAGATTCTATCCTAAAGAGCTTAAGCAACAAAGGCTCAAGGAGTTCATTGACTTTAAGCATGGCAACTTGTCAGCTCAGGACTTCACTACGGAGTTCAATAAGCTTGCTCATTTTGCTCCAAGACTTATCCGAGATGATGAGGACCGAGCGTTTTATTACCGAAACATATTGAGTGCCGTTCTGCAAAGTAAAGTGAGGAGGAATACTACCTCCTTTGGAGATCTTTATGATGATGCCTTGTGGGCCGAGAATTCTATGAAGGCTATTAGAGATGAAGCTTTGATGAATATTCCCTCTCCTTCTTATGCTCCTAGGCCGAATGTTTATGGGAAGAGACCGTTCATTCCGTCTCCTTCCAACTCTTATGCTAACAAGAGGAGATTCAATCCACCTTCCAATGCAAACACAAGAAATCCTGCTCCTTTTATTCCTAGAGCTACTTCAAATGTGGCCCATAGGCCTTATACTCCTCAAGCTCAACCTCAAGTTCGTCAATGTAGCCGTTGTAGACAACCATTCCATCCCGGTGTGACTTGTTCCAACCGACCTTATGTGTGTTTCTTTTGCCAAAAGGGTGGTCATCGTTATGACGATTGCCCCGATCGAAAGTTGCCCCCTCCTCCTACTAAACCTAAAGGTTCTATCTTTGTCATGAGCCGTGCCGAAGCCAATGCTCATCCCGAGATCATTACGGGTATGTTCTCAATCTTAGAGCAACCGTGTCTTATTCTATTTGATACCGATGCTTCTATGTCTTTTGTGTCATCAACCTATGCTAATAAATTATCTATCGAGCCTACATCTAGTGAGGATACTCCCATATCCTTACCATCCGGAGATATTATCTCTTGTTCTACTCTATATCCTAATGTCCCAATATCTATTGCGGGTTCTATCTTTCCCGCTAATCTCCTTAAGTTCCCTCTAGGAGAGTTCGATATAATATTAGGTATTGATTGGTTAGCATTGTATCATGCTAGGTTCGAGTGTCGTGATCAAAAGATTTATTTAAAGAGTCCTTTAGGAGTTAGAATAACCTATAAGGGATCGCATCCCCGAAAAGGTGTGTCTTTAATTTCCGCTATTAAATTGGTAAGTATGGTTAGAAAAGGTCACCAAGCATACTTGTGTATTGTGACTTCTTCAACTATCTCTTTGCCAAGTATTTAAGATGTACCTATTGTTCGAGAATTCGTTGATGTATTCCCCGAATAATTGCCCGGGATTCCTCCCGAGCGTGATGTTGAGTTCTCTATTGATCTTGTACCTGGTTCTGGACCCATAGCCAAAGCTCCTTACCGTATGGCTCCGACCGAGTTGAAAGAATTAAGAAAGCAGCTAGATGATATGATTGAAAAGGGTTTTATTCGACCAAGTGCCTCGCCTTGGGGTGCTCCTGTTCTTTTTGTAAAGAAGAAAGATTGTTCTATGAGGCTTTGTATTGATTATCGTGAGTTGAATCGGATTACAATCATGAATAGGTATCCTTTACCAAGAATTGAAGATTTGTTTGATCAACTAAAGGGTGCTTCTACTTTTTCCAAGATTGATTTGAGATCCGGTTATCACCAAATTCCCGTTCGAGATGTTGATATTCCAAAGACCGCTTTTAGTACGAGGTATGGTCATTATGAGTTCAAGGTAATGCCATTTGGTTTGACGAATGCTCCCGCTATCTTTATGGATCAAATGAACCGCACATTTAGTAAGTATCTTGACAAGTGTGTGGTGGTGTTCATTGATGATATTCTTATTTTCTCCAAGTCCGAAAAAGAGCATGCTATTCATTTGAGGATTATTTTGGGTGTTCTCCGTCGTCAGAATTGGTATGCTAAGTTCTCCAAGTGTGAATTTTGGTTACCTAAAGTGTCCTTTCTTGGGCATGTGATTTTGAAAGAGGGTGTAATGGTGGATCCTTCTAAGATTGAAGCTGTGGTGGATTGGAAGAGTCCGACAGATATTAGAGAGATTCGAAGTTTTCTTGGTTTAGCTGGTTATTACCGTAGATTTGTCAAGGATTTCTCTAAGCTTGCTAGACCGATGACCCAGTTGTTGAAGAAGGAAACTAAGTTCATATGGAATGAAGCTTGTGAAGCAGTGTTTCAAGAGTTAAAGAAAAGGTTAACTATCGCTCCGGTGTTGACTTTGCCTGAAGATGGTGTAGACTTTGAAGTCTATTGTGATGCTTCTAAAATGGGATTGGGTTGTGTTCTTATGCAAAATAGGAAGGTGGTGGCTTATGCTTCAAGACAGTTGAGAGTTCATGAAGTGAACTATCCTACTCATGATTTGGAATTGGCCGCCGTTATTCATGCTTTGAAGGTGTGGAGACATTACCTAATTGGAGTTCATTGTCGTATCTTCACCGATCACAAAAGTTTGAAGTACATATTTACTCAAAAAGAGTTGAATATGAGACAAAGAAGATGGTTGCAATTGGTGAATGATTATGATTTTGAGTTATTGTATCATGAAGGGAAGGCTAATGTAGTTGCCGATGCTCTTAGTAGGAAAGCTTCTCATGCTTTGAATGCTATGCGGGTTTTACCCGTTGACCTTTGTGCCGAGTTTCGAAAGTTGAGTTTGGAATTCGTGGAGCGTGGGTTTGTTCATGTTGGTGCTATGATTGCTGAACCTGTTTTTCTCCTTGAGATCCGCGAAAGCCAAGTTGATGATCTTACCTACAAGTCTGTTCAAGCCAAACTTCTTGAAGGTAAGGCTAAAGATTTGAGTTTGATGATGAAGGTGTTCTTCGTTTCCATGGCCCCTTATTTGTTCCTAATGCTCTTGATTTGAGGAAGCGAGTTCTTGATGAAGCTCACCTTTCCCCTTATTCTATTCACCCCGGAGGTGATAAGATGTACAAATATTTGAAGCTACAATTTTGGTGGCCGAACTTGAAGGGTGATGTTGTTGTCTTATGTGGAAGATGTCTTACTTGCCAACAAGTGAAGATTGAACACAAGAGGCCCGGTGGATTGCTACAACCGTTGGATATTCCACTATGGAAGTGGGAATCTATTTCTATGGATTTTGTTGTGGCTTTGCCGAGGACCGTTGGAGGTAAAGATGCCGTTTGGGTTGTTGTTGATATATCGTTTGACCAAATGTGCTAGATTTATTCCGATCAAAGAAACTTGGAGTTTGGATCGTTTAGCAAAAGCTTATGTTGATGAAATTGTTAGATATCATGGCGTTCCTAAGGAGATCATATCCGACCGAGATCTGAGATTCTGTTCGAGATTTTGGAAAGCTTTGCAAGAAGCCATGGGTAGTAAGTTGTTGATGAGTACTGCATTTCATGCCGCTACGGATGGTCAGACTGAGAGGACTATTCAGACTTTAGAAGACTTGCTTAGGGCTTGTGCTCTTGACTTCCAGTCTAGTTGGGAAAAGAGCCTACCGTTGGTGGAGTTTTCTTACAACAACAGTTATCATGCATTATCAAGAGGGTCCATATGAAGCTCTTTATGGAAGGAAAGTCGGAGTCCTATATGTTGGAATCAACTGAGTGATGTTCGTGACTTAGGCCCCGATGTTCTTGTTGAAACTGTTGATAATGTGAAGGTCATTCGTGATAGAATGAAAGCCGCTCAAGACCGTCAAAAGTCTTATGCCGATATCCGAAGAAGGCCTTTAGAATTTGAAGTTGGGGATAAAGTGTTCTTGAAAGTGTCTCCAATGAAGGGTGTTAAAAGGTTTGGTGTTAAGGGTAAATTGAGCCCGAAATACATTGGACCCTTTGATATTGTGAAAAGGATTGGTGCCGTTGCTTACAAGTTGGATTTGCCCCCGAATTTGGCTAAGGTTCATAATGTGTTCCATGTTTCTCAATTGAGAAAGTATGTTAGTGATCCGAGCCATGTCTTTCAAAAGTAAATGCCCGAGCTTGAACCGAATTTGTCCTTTGAAGAGAAACCGATCCGCATCCTAGACCGCAAGGATAAGAAGTTGAGAAGTAAGGTGGTTCCTTTAGTGAAAATCTTGTGGAGATGTGCTAATGTCGAAGAAGAGACTTGGGAAACGGAAGCTTCTATGCGTAGTAAATATTCGAGTCTATTCCTTTAAGGTATCTTTCTTTCCCTCAAGTTTCGAGGGCGAAACTTTTTAAAAGGTGGGGTGATTGTAACACCCGCAAATGTACCCTATTTTTATAGTGAAAATATTTTACGGATACTTTTCAGCGAATTTTAGTTTTAATTTAGAATTTAATTTTCCGAGTCGAATTTAGAATTTCCGAGTTCGTATTTGGGATTTCCGCGAGATTTCAAGTAAAACCCGTCTTAAGTCGTCTTTGCCTTTTTCTTGACTTTTTCCTTCGTACTCCCTCATACTACTCCTAACCTATTTCATTCTCACAACTCAACATTACTTCATCACTAAGAAACCCAAATCAAAACCTAGCTTCCATAATCATCCAAGCTTAGATTCGTCATAACTCATTCGTTTCTCGCTCAAATTCACGTAAGTTCGTCTTATTCTTCCCCTCTCATCTTCCTCTATCCGTATTGGTAATAAAATTACCGTCTTTCGCGCTTTTTAAATTATCCGTCTTTCTCAAGGTGAATGATATTCATCTTTTATTATCTAATTGTATGTAGGTGGAGACTAGGAAGGTTTAGAATCGATTAAAGACGCGTAAAGATAACGGTGAAGGGTTACTCGATATCATTTACGTGTTTTACATGCTTCTATGTTAGAATTCGTATTTAGAATACGATTAGAAAGCTTAGGATTCATGTTATTGATGATGATTGTTGTTAGTTGATGATTGTTGATGATGATACTTGTTGTTTGTTGAGAATTGATATGAGAATTGATGATTTATGATAATAGTTGATGATGGTTGAGTTTAGAACAAATTGGAGTTGTCTTGACCCAAGTCACGGCCGTGAAACTCAAGTCACGAGCGTGAAATAGTGGCTGATCTTTTTATCTTGCGTAACAGACAGTTTCACGGGCGTGAAATGTAAGTCACGGTCGTGAAACTCATGTCACGAGCGTGACATACAAGTCACGGTCGTGACTTGTGCAGTTTCACTGCACTGACCCCTTTTCGTAAAATGATCATATCTCCTTCGTTACTTGCTTGTTTTGGGCTTGTGACATCCCGTTGCAACCGTAAGAGGATAAGATATCACCTTGATTTGGAATTTCTGTATTTACATATCTAGAACTCTAGTTATGACAGTTTGAAGTGGACCCTTGTTTTAGTTAGTTTCCAAACTTGTTGTTTTGAGATAAGATCTATGTTTCTCATTCATTATGCTTCCTAAACTTGTTCTAATGCTTATGTATCATGTATTGATTCATTTTTATCGTAGTTAAGGTTACATAATTCCCTATTCTCATGTTTTGTGACGGTTTGTGATATGTCCCCCTTTGAGTCGGTTTTTACAAATGTTACGGTTTGAGCACTATTTTGTTATGTGCTTTGTACTCTCATTCCCTTGGCTACCTCCACGTTTGTAAGGCTGGAATGTCGGAACGGGGAGGTATCCTACTACTTAATTGCATGTGTTAGTGGGCATACGACGACGTTGTTGAGAGGCGAACGCATTGCGTTGATCGACCCGGCCGTCAAATGTTGTGTACTTGCGAGGTGGTGTTATTTGTATGTAGCGTACCGCTTGTTATGAGGCTTGTGCTCTTTTCCGCCTCTTTCGTGAATTGTTCTACCGAATTTGGGGTAGTCGGCGTCTATGATTGACCGCGTCTTGGATGCGAAATATTATCGCATGTCGAATCGGAAAATGGTATATTCCGAGAATCTGGCCAGGTTTAGACTAGGACCGTATTATTATCGTCGTGCTACCAGGAGGAAATTAGTCTACATATACGAAATGTAGCATCGTGTATGCGTTCAGGGAAATGTTATATCCCTTGGATGCCTTTTAATCATACTTGCCATGTACACGGTGCTAGTGCGTTTCATTTACCGTGAGAGAGGTCGTCATTGTATTGTTATGTGTGGATGGGTGATTACATGATTGATTATTCATGGTCATTCCATGACTTGGCATGGTTTGTTTGTGGAGTCTCAATCTTATCAAACTTATACCGCTAACGGTGAGATGCAAGCCCTAGTGAGCGTATTCGGTTGCCTAAGAGTGTCTTCCCCGAGTCTTTGAATAACATGATGGATTCGGATTTGTATTCCATATGCTCTTATCATTATATATTGAATTGCCTATCTATTCTTATCGTATCTCACATGTATATCTATATATGCATGATTTTACTTTTGTATTTCCTTCTATGTACGTTTAATGTGATATGGATGGGAGAACCCGGAGTTACTCCCCACTGACTGTGGCGTTCATGTTTTTCATGGATGAACAGGTTGCTTGATTTGGATGGCTTTTTGCTTATGCTATTTTGGGTTCGGGTGTGAGCTAGCGGGCGTTGTCCCTGGAAGATTCACCTCTAGTCGTTAATTAGCTAGTTTGCTAATCACTTTGACATTGTTAACTTTTTGAGAGACTACGTCTCTTATCTTATATTATTTTGTTTTCGGTTTGTAATTTGACACTCCTCGTATACTTATCTTGCATGTATAAAGGTTTTTAAAATACCGTATTTCCGCTTATTAAATCACATGCTTGTATGTTTTATTTCCGCATTCGCGAGGGTTGTCACAGATAAACCATATCAAATCGAGCTAAAATGAGGGGATAAAATCATAAAAATTAACACTTATCAATGTCATTAATGATGGTTTAATTTGTCTCATGTTGGTTAATTAATTGCTTTGATGCCCATATGTTGTATGGAATGATGATTAGTGATAGATTTATGTTGCCATGAAAATTGGGTTTGAGGTTTGAATGGTAAAAATGGAATTTACATGTTGATTTCGGTGCAGCAGGCCCTAGCCCGCCAACTGGCCGCCAGTCAGCTGATCGGCTGAGAGTTCCCTGCTTCAAATTGGTTATCTTTCCACACGGAAAGGTCTCAGTCGACCGCACGGCCGCCGATCAACCGACCGGCTAGGAACCCCTCTTAATGGTGGTTGAGGTTTTTGTGGTGTTCCTAGGTTCCTAGCCGGCCGACCGGTTCGGGACCCCATGTATCAAGTTTGGTTTTGTTGGTGGCCACGGTCGCCCAGCCGACCGGCTGAGACACCTTTCCCCCTTTTGTCCAATTTTTACATGTATCTTCAAATGTAACGGTTTTTATGGTTTGATTACGTTATAATCCTCTGAAATGACGTAGAATATTTATAGAAGAACTTTATCATAGCTCACGTGCTTTATTCACATGCTTGGTAACGGTTTTGGATGTTTAACCCATTCGAGTCGTATATACCTTGAATAGTCGATTGAGTCTTGTTTGATGGATGATATGGAACTCTATTTTCCCATTTGTACCCTTATACTCGTTAGACTTACGTCGGAACGATAGAGGTACATTCTATTGTTGTTAGTGGAGATCTGACGACATTGTTGGGAAGCGTACGCAATGTGTTGATCGACCCGCCCATCAAATGTTGTATCCTTGCGAGGTGGTGCCATTGCATGTAGCGTACTTGCATGTATTTATCTTTACCTCCTCTTCCGTGCCTATAAGCCGGATTTGGATGCTCAACCTTTTTCCGTCTCATCCGTTGCCGCCCCTGTCGGATTTGGGGTACTTGAGAAATGCCTTATCTCGAGTCTTGGATGTGGAACGTCGTACCACATGTCGAATCGGAAAAAACCTTATTCCGAGAGTCTAGCCAAGTTTAGACTAGGACCGTATTATTACCGTAGTCCTACCAGGAGGATTAGAGTCGTCAGTATGCTAGATGTCTTATCGCATATTGATACATGAGGGACATGGGTATGTGTTCAAAATGCAAGTTTAAGTCACTCTTGACAATTTAGTATCGTTCCCTTGACTTTAAAGCTAAATATCTCAGAATATATAGCTAGTTTTGAAGTGATTTTACTTGGAGATGAAAGTACATGATGCTAGATTTCCAACAAGTGGTCACAAGCTTTATTTGGATAAGTAACGAAGCAGATATGTGAAAGTCCTAGACCTCTAATTAGACTCCTCTAATTACTTCATTAAATTACATTAACTTAATGATTTAGGATCTAGTTATCATGCATGCAAATATAAAAGCATAACAGAAAAGATAAGACGAAAACATCCTTACATTGGGATTTTTCGGTTCAATATGGGCACAATAAGAACTCCTTCTTATTATTCTTGAGCATGTAATTAGTGGATGATCCTCCATAAAACAACCTCCAAAGTAGAAGGTCTCCTTCTTGTTGCACCCAAGACTAAACCCAAATAATCTTAGCTTATTATTAACTAGATAATAAGTAAGATAAATACTACTAATATTATTTTATTACTTACACTAGTAATATGTAGAGAATATTAGTGTATAATAGAGTTTAGAGAGAAGTTGAGTTAGTGATAGAAGTACGAAAAATAAGCAAGTAAAGAAGCATCAAAAATTGAACAACTTTTGATCAATATAAAGGCCATAAGGCCGGATGACATGAGCTCCAAGAGGGCTCAATTTTACTTATTTTATTCTTGTGTAAGAAGGTAGAATATGGGTTAAGTTGTAATGATTAAAGCTAGGATGATATATCACTATCAACATAGTGAATTGTGTGTTAAGAAAAGAATAACACACATGCATCTTGCATGTGCACAAAACCGGACCATTGTGACTTATAATGGTCCGTTTTGATTTTTGATATTTCTCCCACAAATACTTATTAATCATACTTATTAATTATTTTGTATAATTAAGTGTTAATTTGATCATATAACAATTATATGACACAAATTAATAAACAATATGTACTTAACTTTTAAGTGACATTTTATCATTATATCAATATATAATGGGTCCTACAATGCCCAGTTAATTTATTTTACATCTCTTTGTAAATATAATTAATTAATTACCTCTACCTCAAAATATTTACATAACCTCAACTAATTTAATGAATTAACGATTAATCACTAAATTAAATCGTATTAAAATAAGACGTAAAATTTATTCAGCCACTTATCGTATAATTGACTAATAAACTTAACCGGAATGAATTCCTAACTCAATTTCCAATAAATAACTCTCGTAACCAAACATATATCAAATATATATGTAAAGGAGTAATTAAATTGTATCATATACAAATAATTAGTTTTCTATTTGGGTCTCATCCTATAGGTGTGACCTAAAGGGATCAGTTGATCACCGCCGTCATACGACAATAACGTCAAACTCTAGTCAGCCGAGCGTTACCGATTTATGTTAATCAACTAACGTGGAGTATCAAAATATACTAATCATGCCACGTATATTCCAAATGAGATGTCTTGACAAGATGTGTCCTACCGATTCTCTTTTCTCTTTTGTGTCACATCCTCCCACTCATCGCAAGGTGTCTTATAGGTCGCATTTGCGATTGAAATATATATGAAGAGTGGTTTTAACGATCTGGGAGAGTAACTGTCTGACCGGAAAAAAAATCTGCCAGAGATCTCTTCCGAGCGTGGCCACGCATTTCCAGTTACTACTCCTCGAGTGGCCCGAAGATGTTAATACCCAACGTGGGTGGACAATTCATATTGACCCATCTTACACTGTATGATGCAGATCACCATGACCCAGAAGATGTCCATCGGCCTCCTTTCACGGCACGACCTAGGACAAAACCCAAAGTCAATCGGAAACTACACCGACTCAGGTAAATGGTCGCCAGTCTAAAGAATCGACTCATAGGAATAAAATAGAAATCCCCGCGACGACCAAGCTTCCACATTTTTGATAAGGGACTCTATTATGGTCACTGCCCGATAGAGTGTCTCAACAATCTGTCTATGAAAACGACCAGTCATCTCCATGACCCCATGGTGCTGAACCAACCATCGATCGACTTACAATCTAGTCACTTCGAGACGTCACCTCAAATAAGTGACTTGGGACAAAACACTAAGTTCATCCTGTTCACTTGAATTGGGTTCAACCTTTCTTTCAACCAATTCGGATAAACAAAGTATTAAAATTTAGTCAAACTAAATAAAGGAGTTTTTAATGAAACTCTAACAATGAATGCGATTATCAAATATTTGGAATAATTGATACCCTATCAATAATTTCATATCTCATAATCTCTAGCAATTCAGGTACATATTTGATAAGCGATATTTTGTACTAATTTATCCCCCGTTTTAGCTCGATTTCTATATGATTTATGCACTTTCTTAAGTGATTAACAAGCTAATATTGCTATTCTAGTTGTTTTGCGTGCTTTGTCTCGTTTTATAGGAAATGAAGCGGCTTTGCTATATTTTCTTACTTTATGGAGCAAAGGCACTAGAATACGAGTTTTCGAGGAACCGATGATAGCAATTTCACGATTTGACTACGATTCCGCTACATCCTTCTTCAAGTGGACTCATCTTGGACTTTGACTTTGTTTCTCAAAGGAAAAAATCAACCCAAGTCAAAGGAAGACTAGCCCAAGCCCAATTACGTGTTACATTGACCAAGACCAAGGCATAGGATTCCGTGCCCAAAGACGAAATTGGAAGAGACGGAAAAATTCATCAGGGTTACATACCCGATCGGATTACCACATACCCGATCGGGTATGTTTGCTGATGAGCGTCTCTTGGCTCTTCATCTACCAAGCTTTAATGGAGTGTTTTATGGCTTTGTCTAGGGTACGAATTTGGACGAAATACAGCAGCTATGCAGCCCTATAAAAGCCAAGGATACACAACTTAGAATTACACACAATTTAGACAAGAAACAACAACAAAAACTTAGAATTACACAATTAGCAACACATTTCTTTTATATAAGTCTTAGTTCATAGTTTATAGTTTATGCAATCTTAGACTATTTTTACAGTAATTTCCTAGTACTTCTCTAGTGTTTTTATAAGCATTTGTCATTACATTGGGTTGGATATTTGTTCTTTGCTTTCTTTCTTACACAATCGTACTCCAATCTCGGTAATTTTCTATCCTTTACTTATGCAATTTCCGACATCATGAACTATAATCTCATTAGTCTTGTTTTTATATTATTGTTGGTAGGAAATCCACATAAAAGTAATCTAGTTGAAACCAAAATATTGTTTAGTATGTCATATTTTATTTTGCCTAATCATATAATAATCATCATAAAATTCATCATTAGAACCATTACTAATATAATCTTGATCACCTTAATCACTTTAGCACTTTTATTTCATAGTTTAATTTCCTACATCTTTTTTCTTTTAATTTATTTAATCACATAAACTGAATTTAGTAAAATGTAATATTATCATCGTGTAAATACAATAAATAGAATTGTAATATTGAAATGATTTTCTAGTTAAAATGAATTAAAAGAAGAGTCGATACCAATAGAACCATCTAGTTTGTTTCTTCCTTTGGTCGTGTCAAAATTCTATAACTTTGTTTAGTGGCCATAAACAATTGTTTGTATTAGTCAATTTCCGTCTTAGAAACGAGAGTTGGGATGGGAATTAGGACTACCAATAGGGGTTTAGTGACCTAACCAGGCTGAGAGGACGTTAGGAGCCGTTAAAAAGTCGGTACGAATCCGAGAGGAATATACCGCTACAAGGCTTAGACAATCGTAGTAGTTCTAATGTTGGTATAAATAAAGCTTTTAAATCATTTGACATGAATTTCTAATTCTCTATATCAATTTGATTAGATAGTTTATTTTATCGTTTTAGTTAGTTTATTTTACCGTCATTTCATTACCGTTCTTAGATAGTTTACTTTATTGTCATTTGCTAGTTTATTAGTTTAGTTTGGTAGCTTTTCAATATTGTCATTTTAATTATCGTTCTTAGTTAGATTTAAATTATTGTCACTTTTCTTTCCGTCAATTAGATTAGATTTAAATTTATTGCAATTTCCATACTCGTCATTTAAATATCATCATTACATACTTGTCATTTTATTTCATTTTAGTAGTGTTGTAGTAGGTGTCCTCCACAATAGTGCGCCACATAATGTATCTTATTAAGGAATATTATTGGGATATTTATTGACTATATATATGATTAGTCAGTTGATTAACGTGAATCAATAACGGTTGGCTAACTAGAGTTTGACGTTATTGTCGTTTGACGGCGGTGATCAACTGATCCCTTTCGGTCACACCTAAAGGATAAAATCCAAATAGTAACTAATTATTTGTATACGATACAGTTAATTAGTACATTACATATATTCGATATGTACGAGAGTTATTTATTAGAAATTGAGTTAAGAACTCAAATTCGATTAAACTTATTTTTCAATTATGCGATAATTGACTAATAAGTTTATAACTTATTTTAATACGATTAAATAAGATTTAACTTAGTAATTAATCGTTAAATTACTAAATTAGTTGAGGTTTTGAGATAGAGGTAATTAGTTAATTATATTTACAAGGAGTTGTAAAATAAATTAACTAAGCATTGTGGGACCCATTATATATTGATATAATGGTAAAATATTACTTAAAATGTTAAGTACATCTTATTTATTTAATTGAGTCATATAATTGTTATATGATCAAATTAACACTTAATTATACAAGATAATTAACCATATGATCAATAAGTATTTGTGAGACAAATATCAAAAATCAAAATGGACCTAACTAGACCAATTGTGACCGGTTATGATGTAGTTACAAGGGTGATGATTTTGTTCTTTTTTTTACTCTTTAGTTACTTATTGAAAGTGACATAACAAGTATAAAACAATCATCATCTTTTCTACAACACTCCACTCTAATGCATGTGATCAAATTGAACAAAATAATAGTCCAATTGTGGACTACATGATCCGGCCAAATGGCCTACATAATGAGCAATTTTGTTGTTCATTTTTGTGACTTGATTTTGTGCAATTTGTTTACTTCTCTCTAAAATTCTTCCTCTCACTAAATACTCTCATATACTAATATTTCCTAAGTATTACTAGTATAGTAATATAGTCTAATATTAGTAGTATATCATCTATCTTATTATCTAGTTAATAATAAGGGTAGATTTATTTTGTGGTCCATCTTGTGGCAACTTAAGGAGGTCTTCTAGTTGGAATTTCTTGTGTTCAATCCATGTTTATAAGCTCAGACACCAAGAAGGAGTTCTTGTTGTGCCCATTATAATTTCCATATCAAATGTGCGGAATTTCTTCTTTTATATAAAGTTCTTATATTTGCATGCAGTTACATCAGATCAATTTAACGAAATTATAATATTTAGTAAATAATTAGAGGAGTCATTAAAGGTCTATGGACTTTCATTGTATCAGAGCTAAGCTTGTAAAGCAGGCATGTTCATTTTGGACATTTTTATTAAGTTCTAATATAACGGTAAATCAATCATTTGAGTTACAATACATTCTTACACAAATTTTGGGTGCATTAATACCTACTGACCTCAAAATGTTTGTGGTCAAATTGCGTGATTTTAGGGATTAATTTTCTATTTATATTGATTTTTGGCGTTTAAACCGAATTAACATGCATTTTATGAGTTAAAAGTTAACTAAAAATAGTTGCATGTTGATTCTGGCCATGAAATTTTAATATGATCTCACATGCATTTCTTAAATATTTTATGTAAAATTTCGTGAATTTTACTTATGTATTGCATGTTCATTGATTTTTATACGATAAAAGTCGATAATATGAGATTATAATGTTCATAAAATTGAAACGTCCATTTCTGGTCTTGAAAATTTTTTTTACATTTCACATTCTGATGTTGATACTCCTGGTGAAATTTCATAATTTGTTTCACTGTTTTACTATATCTAATGTTTTTATTTGATAAAACCATTAAATACAAAGCTATTTGTTCATAAAATTAATTTAAATTTTTTGAGCAAATTTTTTTTATTTTTATAGTTCCTGGAATTGTTCCAGAATGTACAAAATTTTTGTTTTCAACTTTTATGATGTTTATATTTTATTTTGGTTTTATTTCATAATTATTATGATTAAACCGTAATATTTAGCAAATGAAATCAAATCGATCTAATTAATGACCAACAAAATTAGTAGTGACTAATTTTGAGTTCTAAATCAGTTTAGTTAATTATTTTGAATTTAAATGAGATTTAAAAGTTGATGATGATTTTTAATGGTTAAAAATGATTAAATCCCGGAAGAAATCGAGCTACCATGAGCATGAATTGAACTTAGGAAGATTTTGGCATGAATTTTGCAGCAATTTATTTTATTTATGTTTGAATGAATGAATGTCATTTATTTAATAATTTATGCAAAGTTTGTACCTAGTATGGCCTAGTTATTTTTATCGTTATTACCCGTAATGTAAGGGAATAACGTTTTGGTTGTAATTTTATTGCGATCTCGTATCGCCGGTTTGTATAATTTAATAATTTTATTTTATATTATAAATGTATAATAGGAATTTGTATATTTGTACATTTGTAATTATTTTTACGAAGACCGGTGGCTTCCTCAAGACGGTGCCATTTTGGAAGATGTTCCAAGTGAAGAGGCAAGGGACCAAGGAGTTGGTTTCCGAATTTGTAACTATCTAGTTAACTTTGATTAGCTAGGTGGCCATACTAGGATTTTATTGTTGCTTGATTGCTTGCTTTATTTTCGCTCATGCCAAAATCGTCACACATGCATTTTATTTACCATTATTGTCAATTCAACGTTATTCACAATTCACCGACTTAGTTCGCTTATATGGAATTAATAACAAAATTGACAAGATCTCTCACATATTTAAAAAATTGAGATTTAGCCTTACCAATTAGTAACACCTATGAACCCCGTGTTCATTAGGGCTACCACGCTCGTGGGTCCCTTTTTACCTCGGGTAAGTAGGGTGATGCGATCACAATCCAAAATTGGATTGGACTCAACGAGATAAGCGTTATCTTGGGACTAGGAGATGGATTTAGTTGAAATCCGTCAACCAAGAGTTCTACGTGTAGAATTAGTCAAGTATTGACTTACCATTTTTAGATAAAGGTAGCATGCGATGACTATTTTTGTCTAAATATGGGTCTTGGAATCACTTATATAATTTCGTGAGGGGTCATTATATGAGTGACTTGTTAAAATTGTTTTTACAAGTAAATTATATATAAGCAATGAATGTTTATTTTCCGTTGAGATTTATTTTATACGCGCAAATGACATATATTTTATCCTACTATGAACTTGTAAATCCGTTCAATCATGGAAAGGAGTTTCCATTATTTTATACGGTAGCATTTTGATTGCAATCTCCGTTTATACCACCGTAGCTAAAGACAAAATGAATTGTATCTTTTGATCCTCATATTCATCATTGCAAATGTCTCTTATGAAGAGTAAATGAATAAGTCACACTTAGTCAAAAGCGTTTTTGGATATTTTGTGACGCCTTCTTATAAACAATGGTACATCAAATTTTTTCCTCCAAAGAAAATGTTTGTATTTTGGTATGTCGTCATAATGCTCCTTATCGAGGCTTACCTCAAAAGAGGCCAAAACAGTTGGGATGACTAGGTTAATCGATTTATTTGAAATCGTGAACAACCAAATACCGTAATCACTTCATGAAAAGTTTATCCTTTTGAAGGTAAAACCATGAATGAAATGAAGAATAGTCTTCACAATAATTCCTATATACTTGTCTAAGTAGAGATTCATGAAAGTGAGTGGTAGCACTAAGAATGATGTTTATATTCTTAATTGTTAAGACGAGGTTCAAGAGTAGGTTGGCTCGACTTTGACACAAGGCAAGGGATAAAGGCAAGACTATTTTGAATAATAAAGTCAAAACCCAAGCAAGGTGTCGAACCCAACTTTTTGACGATTCTATTTTACAGTGTAGGACACAAGAAAAGAATCTTCCCAAAGTTTTCTAAAAAGTTAGAAATTGGGTGTAATATTTCACCCATAATATCTATATGATCGACATTTATTTTGCTAAATGCAAATATTTTTGGGTATTAGATATCCATTATGGTTTTCATCAATGTATTCGATGCATATAATAATGATTCGTGCGACGACTAACCATGATTAAATGTCAACCTACAAGGGAAATATAACTATTGTAGTTTTATTTCTATAGAGACATATAAAAGTTATAATGTAATCAATCTAGTTTTGGATTTAGAGGTATACTTTAATAAACGTTCTTATGTACATAACCTCTAAATAAAGAATATAGTATCCACTTTTGTGTACGACACAAGTGTTTCACTTTTGTGAATAGAACAAACGTTGTATCTTAATATGCCTATACTTGGTCAATGGTTATCCTATACCAATCAAAGGTAAATATATTCTTGATGTAAACTAGTAATAATTACTTGTCATATAGATTGTAAAAGCTCAAAATTGGTGACCCTTATCTAATCTTAATTCTGGATTGTGTAGCACATTAAGAGGCTAGTATTGACAACTATCCCTAAACCATCTGATTTTTAATCTTATGGTGCGTGCGAATCTTGTATTCAAGGCAAGATGATTCGTGCCCTTTTTATTTTAAAAGGAAATCGAACTAGTGAGTTATTGGCCCTATTACATTTCAATATGCGTGGTCCAATAACAAACACAACCAGAGATGGTTATGACTATTTCACTTTATTTACCAACGATTTAAGTAGATATTACAATTGATTCTACTTAATGAGGTGCTATGAGAAATCTTTGAAAAGTTCAAAGAGCTTCAATGTGAAGTAGTTAATCACCAAGAGTATTAGACAAGGACTTACGAGTAAATCGTAAATGTAAATATATAAGTATTGACTTTGATTTTCACCAAAAGTATTGTGAAATAGTTTCACAAGTTAACTTCTCTAACACACATTATTAGATAAGTGTTTGTTGAATAGAGAAACAGAACCTTATACGATTATGGGTTTTGTCTGTATCAAGTGAAAATGAGCCATTTGACTACCTTGGGGGATCTTAATATTTTTGTCTGCTATTTCTTTTCACCTATGAAAACACATTTAAAACAGTCTGATTTCATTCCATATACGATATGGGTAGGTAGCGTACCTACTTTATAAGTTATTTGAATGAAACAAGTGCTCAATAATCCCACATTGACCACGAGAACAAAGCGTTTGTGACTCGTGATGCTGTCTTTCAATAAAAATACGATTATTTCTTGATAAGACAGAGTGGGAGAAAATGTTTCAAGAGCCACAAACTGAGCATATGGTCCGGAAAAAGTTTTCCTCATTGCTTGTTCAGTAGTTGTTTCTTCGGAACCTATGAGGTCAGGTGGAATTTTATCGCTCCTTTATAGTGATGAATTCAAATATGCGACTTATAAAAGACTGTTTTTAGTCCCAACTTCTTGATATGGCTTAGAGTCATACGATTCGTAATGGACTCCATGCATGATGGTCAGGTATGTGACCTGGTAAATTTTACTTGAAGAAGTACGACCTCTTCAATGTAAATTGATTTTTTAAGATCGAATTTTGCATGGATGAACATTAAAATGTTTTCAAAGATAAATTGGTAGGCAAAGAGTTTTGCACCAACCTTAATTCTTTGATCCATTCGAATATACTTAGCGATTAAAGCATATCATAATAGTATGATGCCAACTGGATCTCAAGAACCACCTTCTTGAATACGATTCTAGAACAGGTAGTATATTTTATATTCACCTGTGGGTTCGTAGATCCTAATTATCCTAAGTGAATTTGAAAGCTTTAGAGGATGTCTTAAGTAAGCACTAAATAGTTGGAATTAGTGTGTCAATCATGTCATAAAATATTTCTCGACATCTCGAGGAATTATGTTTATACATGAAGTTTTGTGGGGAATATGGTTTTATCAGTCTTCTAGGTGGAGAAATATTGATCATTTTAGATGATGGAAGATTTTGGAGAAGTAGAATACATCTTTTAGATATCTGGATTTATGGAGATAAATCTAAAAGGATAGTAGCATTGAGTCAAAATTCTTATATTGATAAGATCTTTGACTAGTTCAAGGAAGTTGAACACATCATAATTGAGTCCTTTTGCTTCCGCTGCGGGATCAATTATATACGCTGTGATGTATACTCAATCCGACATTTCGCATGCTTTGAGTATGACGAATCATTTGCAATCAAAAGTGAGAGTCACTTGATAGCCATAAAGAACATCCTTAAGTACTTGCGAAGGACTAAAGATATGTTCCATATGTTTGGAGTTTATAGTGAGTTGTGTGTAAGAGTTTACACAGACTTCAGTTTCCAAACTGATCAAAGTGATTTAAAATCACGAACTGGCTGTGTTTTATAGAAGATTTATCTGTTGGAAGAGTTCCAAGCAGAAAAGACTATTGGAAAGGTTCCAAGTAGGAGTGACATTTTCAAATTTAAATGTCATGTATCCGCGGGAAATGTTCCAGGCAAGTTTATCATTGCGGATTTCACAACGGAAATGGAGTACATTGCGTCATATGATGATGCATATGAAGGTAGCTTGGATTGGACTGTATTGGAGGGACTAGAAGTAGTTCCTGTAGTTGTATATCCTATCCCATGATACTGGTAAAACAGTGGGAGCTACATTTAGGCCAAGAGTCCTAAGTCTAGATTCAAACCTAGACGTGTACTCATAAAGTTTTATGTAATATGAGATTACGTAGACAAAGAGAAATAGCAATCAGAACGATGGGAAAGATGCAAGTATTGCTAATCCATTAGCCATGCCTTTTGCAGGCTGAACATGATAGTCATGTCATTTCAATGGGGATTGAAATATGTACCTGAATTGTAGAGATTATGAGATATGAAATTATTGATAGCGTATCAATTTTTCCAAATATTTGATAATCGCATTCATTGTTAGAGTTTCATTAAAAACTCCTTTATTTAGTTTGACTAAATTTTAATACTTTGTTTATCCGAATTGGGTGAAAGAAAGGTTGAACCCAATTCAAGTGAACAGGATGAACTTAGTATTTTGTCCCTAGTCACTCAATGAGGTGACGTCTCGAAATGACTAGATTGTAAGTCGATCGATGGTTGGTTCAGCACCATGGGGTCATGGAGATGACTGGTCGTTTACATAGACAGACTGTATGACACTTTGTCGGACAGTGACATTGTAGAGACCCTTAAATCAATTATTTGATGCCTGGTCGTGGCAGGGTCTTCTATCTTATTCCTATAAGTCGATTCTTTTGACTGGCGACCGTCTATCTGAGTCGGTGCAGTTTCCGATTGGTTTTGGTTGATGTTCTAGGTCGTGCCGTAAAAGGAGGCCGATGGACTTCTTCTGGATCATGGTGATCTACATCATACAGAGTAGATGGATCAACATGAATTGTCCACCCACGTTGGGTAAAAACATCTTTAGGCCACTCGAGGAGTAGTTACTGTAAGTGCGACCTGAAAGACACCTTGCGTTGAGTGGGAGATGTGATAAAGAGATAAGAGAATCGGTGACGCACACTTGTGTCAGACAAGTGGGAGATTGTTGGAGTAGGTGTCCTCCACAATAGTGCGCCACATAATAAATCTTATTAAGGAATATAATTGGGATATTTATTGACTATATATATGATTAGTCAGTTGATTAACGTAAATCAATAACGGTTGGCTGACTAGAGTTTGACGTTATTGTCGTTGACGGCGGTGATCAACTGATCCCTTTCGGTCACACCTAAAGGATGAAATCCAAATAGTAACTAATTATTTGTATACGATTACAGTTAATTAGTACATTACATATATTCGATATGTACGAGAGTTAATTGTTAGAAATTGAGTTAAGAACTCAAATTCGATTAAGCTTATTTTTCAATTATGCGATAATTGACTAATAAATTTATATCTTATTTTAATACGATTAAATAAGATTTAACTTAGTAATTAATCGTTAAATTACTAAATTAGTTGAGGTTTTGAGATAGAGGTAATTAGTTAATTATATTTACAAGGAGTTGTAAAATAAATTAACTAAGCATTGTGGGACCCATTATATATTGATATAATGGTAAAATATTACTTAAAATGTTAAGTACATATTATTTATTTAATTGAGTCATATAATTGTTATATGATCAAATTAACACTTAATTATACAAGATAATTAACCATATGATCAATAAGTATTTGTGAGACAAATATCAAAAATCAAAATGGACCAAACTAGGCCATTGTGGCCGGTTAGATTGTAGTTACATGGTGATGATTGTTGTTCTTGTTTTTACTCTTTAGTTACTAATTGAAAGTGACATAACAAGTAGAATATAATCATCACATATACAACAACACTCCACTCTAATGCATGTGATCAAATTGAACAAAATAAGAGTCTTTTTGGACTAATATGGTCCAGCCAAAATGGCCTTATAATGAGCAATTGTTGTTCATTTTTCATGACTTGATTTTGTGCAATTTTTACACTTCTCTCTAAAATCCTTTCTCTCACTAATAACTCTCATATACTAATATTTCCTAAGTATTGCTAGTGTAGTAATATCGTCTAATATTAGTAGTATATCATCTATCTTATTATCTAGTTAATAATAAGGGTAGATTATTTGGTGTCATCTTGGTGCAACTTGAAGGAGGTCTTCTAGTTTGGAGATTTCTTGTTCATCCATATTTTAGCTCAAGAACAACAAGAAGGAGTTCTTGTTGTGCCCATATATTTCCATATCAATGTGAGGAAATTTCTTCTCTTATATAAATGTCTTTTATATTTGCATGCATGTTACATAGATCATTATAAACTAAATTAATAAGTAATTTAGTAAATTATTAGAGGAGTCTAATTAAGGTCTATGGACTTTCAATTTCTACATCGATCTGATCGAAACGACCATTTTTAGCGGAGTCGAGGATACGACGCGATTCGCCACAACAACCGTTGTAGAAGGTGATAGCTAAAAAATGAATCAAGGCCATGATGAGGGCATTCTCTTTGTAATTCTTTGTACCTTTCCCATGCCTCATAAAGGCTTTCATCGCCTCTCTGACGGAATCCAGTGATTTGACTCCGTAAGAGTGCGGTTCGTTCTGGTGGGAAGTATTTTTGATAGAAAGCAAGAGCTAGACTATCCCAGTCGGCTATTCCTAAGGCAACTCGGTCAAGGCTATTGATCCAAAGTTTAGCCTTTTCTGTTAAAGAGAAGGGAAAGAGCATTTCCCTAATCTGCTCTTGGGATACTCCAATTTGTCTAATTGTGGAGCAATAGTCACAGAAGTTTTGAATATGAAGGTTGGGATCTTCTGTGGCATTGCCACCAAATTGACTTCTTTCTATCAAACTGATGAAGGCAGGTTTGATTTCAAAGTTTCGGGCTGTGATTTGGGGTGTAGCAATACCCCTTGGAAGTGTATCTGCAGTTGGTTTGGAATGGTCTCAAAGTCGAACCATTTTCTTTTGTGAAGATGAAGATGGAGTGTTGTTTGAAGGTTGATCGGTTTTTGAGAATGGAGATGAGAATGGATCTTCTTCTCCTTCAAGATTAGATAAAATATCCAAGTAATTCTCACGAATACGGACTAAACTTGAAGTATCAGAAGCTTTTGAGATTTCGTTGAATAGCTTTTGTCTCCTACGTAGAGTCCTTTCTAGATCGGGGTTTAAAGAGATAGGGGTCCCTAGTCTAGAAGATCTGGGCATAAGATTTAAAAGCTAAGATGAAAAATCAAGAGAGGTCTGAAGGAATTTGGGTTCCTAAAGACTAGATAAAATTAATTGCAATAAAAATCACAAGAAAAAGGAAAACTAAACCGTGCTCCCCGGCAACGGCGCCAAAATTTGATCGGGCCTGTCGCAAGCCCTGGTCAAAGATAATTACCCAGACTAGGCTAATAACAAATTAATGTAATTAGGGAAGTAGGGGTCGATTCTCAGGGAGATGGTGTTTCCTATAGAATGTGTAATGTCTTGCAATTGGGTCTTATCTAACGAGTATCTGGGTTTTGGGGTTTTGATTTCTAAACTAATAAAAAGCATAAATGAAAACAAAATAAAAGCAAATCAAAACGAAAACAATAAAGCAGGTGATGAATTAACAATGATAAAAAGAATCTAGGGAAGTAGGTTCCCACATGTAGATTAACATATTGATGAAATTGGATTTAGAACATGCAAATAATTCATTGTGAGTTCGTAAGAATGATGTGTTCATTACAATCATAGATAAGATGGTCTAGCAGGCTTTTAGGCAATTTACTAGGTCTAATCTACCATGTCATGCTTTGTCTATTCAATTCACGTATTTCTACTTTGGAAAAGAATTCCATTTTAGTCAATGATTTTGATCAGGAATCGTTAACTATCGTTATAGTCCAAACATGCATAGACACAATGTTTTAAAAGCACAATTTCTTTTATTCAATTATCATCCTTTAATCAACCTACATGGCTACCCTACACCCTAGAAAAACGACTACTCACTCATGGTGACGTTTAGATCTAAGATTATGTTAATAATAAAAATTAGGTTAGACATGTTTATTTGGTTTTGATAATATTTTAAGACTCTTTAATTGGCGATAATAACGGCGCTAAATTGACGATCTAGGGAAATGAAATGATTACAACGATATTGAAATTCAATCTAAAATAACATGTAAAGAAAATAGCAATCAAATAAAAAATATAAAGACTTTTAAAAAAAAAATAGGAATACCTAGATGACGATCAACAACGACAATGATGACACATAAACAACCATAATAGAAATTCCTTTCATAGAACAGTCGATCCACGAATTACAATACTTGAACCACATAAAGTAGATTACAAAGATGGAATTTTTATTGATCTAGGCTAAGGATTTGATGTAGAGAAATCAGAAATAAACTAAGAAACTAAGGACAAAAAGGAAGAAGAAAATGATCTAGACAAGAGAAGAGAGGCTAGGTTTCTCTCCTCCTAATCTAGAAAAGTAGGGTTTCTAATTGTGTGTAGAGAAGTGTGTTGAGAAGTGGTGGCTGAGGCTCTCTTATATAGCAGTAGGTTTCGTGGGAAAGGGGTCATACATTAAACATATAGGACAAAATAAAGGAAGTCGACGCAAAAGCTCGGAACAGCAAGGATACCCGATCGGGTACACTACTTACCCGATCGGGTATGTAGTGATCTTGGTCCATTGACTTTCGTTTCATCTCCCCTTGCATATGACTTGACTTTCATTATCCCCCTTGACCTTTTGAGTCGGGTTTGTTGATAGGGTTTGATGTAAAATGATGATTTCTTCGCCTAACTGATCGATCTTCTGACAACTGCGAAATCGTCTTTGCTTCTTCTTTCTTTTGAATCAGTGAACTTTCTTGAAATGCCTTTGACTTGGTCAAGCTTGCTTCTTCAAATCGTCGGGTTCTAGGCAAATGCTCGGGAATATAGAAAAAGGGCGTAGAAACGTCACTTTCCCTACAAAACAGGTTAGAACATAGGAATTCGCCTAGAAGACGATATTAGCTCATAAAATGGCTTAACAAAGCACAAATGACATACAAAACCGAGCTAAATTGGGGTGTTAAAGTCATACAAATATTCACTTATCACCATCCATGATGGGTCTTGTCGGTTTTCTAACAGGTCTTAGCCAAAGTAAAAAAGAAGCCACCTATGTCGAGTCAGCTTTAGTACTTGGTTTAGTCTAAGACAAATATGCAGATTCACGATGAGTAGTTGTTAGGTCTTGTACTGAGTCTTGTCTAACGATGTTGGCAAAGGTGTGTGGTCACCCATACAGAATGTTGGGTCTATTTTTCTAAGTATATTAGAATTTGTGTAGGGAATCAAAAAATGAATAAGCCCGCTGAAAAGAAAGGAGGTGGTGGCAAAATGAACAAAATCCCGCTGAAAAGAAAGAAGGCGGAGGCAAAAATGATTAAAAAAACCCGCTTAAAAGAATGAAGCCGGAGATGAAGATAAACAATGGTGTAGATGACAATTCTCGATAACGTAGCTTAGCTATGCAGAAGCGATGGTGGAAGACTGCTACCCCCAACGAGTCAAGTTTGAATCAAAATCCCGTACACACTTACGGATTTTATTTTTTTTGTTTGAAGGTAGCAGGCTACGCCCACGTTTTTATAGGTCGGAAGAATCTGAGTCGCATTAGAAAATGCAAATCGTGTCTACCCATCACACTCTCAAAAAATTCCAAAAACGTTTTCAATGTGCGGGTCGATGACCCAATTCAAATTGAAGCTCGGTCGATGACCTATCCTTGTTTTTTCAAAATACCCAAAGTGCGGATCGATGATCCATTTTCAAATCAAAAACTTGGGTGGATGTCCCATATTCAAATTAATGCAGATCGACGATCCATTTTTCAAGCCAAAGTTTGGTCGATGACCCTTATTTTTCAAGTTTTCAAAATAAGGATCGATGATCCATTTTCACATTTAAGCACGGTCGATGACCCATTTCCAATTGATGCAGATCAATGATCCATTTTGAAACCCAAGCTCGTTCGATGACCCATTCAATTTTCAAAATCTCAAAATGTTGCTATGTGAACTATGTGCTATATGAACTGTGATCGTTTGCATAATATGCTCCAACTGGGGGCTATGTCGCCGTCGGCTCCAGAGACCGAATATGAAACAAACAGGATGATATCCACATCAGAATGCTAGGTCGAACGAGCACCGATTCGATGAATCGTTCCCTTGATGGAACACCGGAATTGATAATTATTCCTCCAGCAGAATGCAAATCTTGTCTTTATTCCATGTAATAACAAGATACTAATTGGGGCCGGAGCAGCAGAAAGTGACAGGCTAGCGAGCTCGAACTACGATACGGGTTTGATTCTGTCAGAAACGGATACGTAGGAGCCTAAAGATAAGGCTCAACCCTCATCATGATGAAACAACAATGTTGTGGGTCGATGACCAATTTGATAGAACAACGATGTTGTATGTCGATGACCAATGTATTTGAGGAAGCAACGATGTTGTAGGTCGATGACTAATGAATATGAGGAAGCAACGATGTTGTGGGTCGATGACCATTACTGCAAAAGAGATGAACGAATTGTGGCATCCAGAAACGTGTTTCAAGTATGTCTCCTTGTCTTATGGATGTAAAGCTTATAAACGCAGGTCTAATGGACCCTAAACGACCCGCAGAATCCTCAGGTCGGTAGACTTGGGTTATACTTTGACTTTTTCCTTGTCCAAGCCTCAGTCAAATTGGGGGCTCTATAAATACCCGTATCCGTCGATACATGCATTTATGGAAATCCCGCCAAACACCAGATGATGATAGGACAAAATATATTTCGTGTTTCACATTTTCATTATTTGTGGTTCGTTTTACGATGTAAAATGAACGTCATCGATGATTTGTATTTTAAATGAAATTTAAAGTCAATTTTGTTGGACTGAGTGTCGTCAACAATAGTGCGATCACATAATTAAATCTCAATAATTAGAATACAAAGGGATGATGAATATAATAGTCAACTGGTCAACATTAATCGGTAACGATTGGCTCACTGGAGTTTGACGTTACTGTCGTATGACGGTGGTGATCAGTTGATCCCTTGAGGTCACACCTAAAGGACAATCCCCTAATCATAATAAGTTAATTAATTGTATTGCGATACTGATTATTAATCCCTTAAATTGAACAAAGTTTAAATTATAAGTGAGAATTATATCTTATTGTAATATAATTAAATAAGATTCACTTTTAGTAATTTAATTGTTATATTACTAAGAATGCATTATGTTTATGAAACATTTGAGATAAGCAAAATTGGTTGATTGTAATTACAAATTGTTGTAGATTATATTAACCAAATATGAGATGACCCATTTTATTTACATTTAATTATAAAATGTGACTTAAAATGTTAAGTCTAATTTATTTGTTATGAAATTGCATTTAAATTGGTTAAATGCATATTTATAAGCTTAATTACATGTTACATGTCACATGTCACATATGTGACAAACGACAAAAATCACAAAATAAAATGGACACCCATGTTATATGGGTGCACCGGTTTTAGTGGGGTTAGAGTAGGGGTTTAGGTATTATTAGTTGCTCTAATTAAGAATTAGACACAATTATTAAAACTTAGACCTAGAATATGAGCTAGTGTATTGTTAAGAACAAAAGCAAAAGGCAAACTCTTCCCCATGAGCATGTGTGGCCGGTTGGTACATACACAAGTAAGAGGAATTTTTTCCTTCTTATATACACGACTTCATCTTATAATGGAAGGCAAATTATCTCTCTAAATACTCACTCATCTCACAAAAGAAAACTTAGAGAAGTTTTTCATAAAACTTGAGTTCATATTTCTCTTATAATATACTAGTGTAGTAATAAGAGTTATTAGATGATTTTTAAGGGATACTACTAATCATACTAGTGTAGTATTTTAGTAGTGATTAAGGGTATTCTTGGTGCATCTAAAAGGAGAGTTTCTAACTTGAAACTTGGAAGTTCATCCCTATTATTGTAAGCTCAAGAACAAAAGTAGGAAGGAGTTCTATCTTGTGCCCAAATTCGTTCATATCAATGTAAGGGAACTAGTTTCTTCTTCTCTTATTTATCTTTAATTATGCATGCATAAGATCTTCATAGTTAAAGAGTTAACTATTCATAAAAATATATTAGAAATGTCTAATATCGAGTTTAAGAAACTTACAAATTTCTGTCTAAAAAAGATTCGTTTTAAATTCATTTCAAAAAACGAGTTTTAATTTATTTTATTGAAAATAAATTAAACACTTATTTAAACGCGATGTGAAAAGTCAATTTTGAATTTTTTTTTTTTACCGTCTCAATTTGTTAAAAAAAAATCGTTATAAACGCTAGTTTGCGACGGTCTTTTGAGCTCATTTTGGAGCTGATTTGAGCCCACTTTTTTATCCAACTTCGATCCGACCTTTCCCCCTCCTAGTCCACTTATAAACCCCACTACAAACCTTCCCATGCCTCCATTTTTAAGTCCCATTTGACAGCCCAAAAACCGAAACAAAACAGCCTTATTGTCCCTGTTTCGCGCGGCAATTTGGCCCACCAAATCGACCCAAACCTGATCGAAATCACCTACCCATTAACCCTAACCCATTAACCTAACTTCATATCCATATTATGTGTCTTATACACCAAGCAAACCCCACAAACAAACCCTAAACCTAACCGAAATCCCAGCAGCAAAACAGTCCTACGAAAACAACAACTCCTCACTTCAAACCCCATTCAAACCCCTCTAAACTCCCCATATAAACACAAATCCTACTTTATTAAGACTTCTTAGCACCCTAATATACCTTAGATAGAAGAAACACTCTAAAATTGCACAAAACAAACCCTAAAAATGACCCACAAGAGTCGCACAAAACAGAGTGTCACTGCTCCGTTTCGTGTTTCTGACCGTAACGTTAAACCTGTTTTTCTCCCAACTTCGACCACCTATAGACACATAAGATACCAGTTTTGATAACTTATTTTCGTCTTCTTTCCAAAACATCGTTTGGAACAAAAAAAAGGTTGAGTAACAAAGATTTTATGAGCGTTTGAAAAACGCTGCGCAATTGTAAGAAACGAGTTGAAGTTCAATTTCGTCGCCGACGGCCCGTCAGTTCATACTATACAATTGATTACGACGCAAGACAACAGTCAAAGATATATGTATGTTGAGGGTGCAATAAAAACTTTTCTTCCCTTTTAGTTTCCCTCTTTAATTACCGTCTTTCGTTTATTTACCGTTGTTTATCGTTTTAAGTTGTTAATTTGTTATTCTTTCATTATTATCGATTTTTTGAGATGGCATGTTGATTAATTTGGCGAATCTATTTATGAGTTGCTTTCGTTTGACATGTATGTTATAATCGTGCTTTGTTAGTCATGTATAGTTCGTTTCTTTTTATTTTAATCGTTTTATCGCTTCGTATTATAGATTGTTTGTTGTCTAATAACCATTTCACATAATAGTCATGTTTGTATTATGTTTTATGTCATGTTTATTATCGTATAAGAGTCATATTCGGTTTTGTATCGTTATTCATTTGTTTTAGTCATATGTCGTAGCAAAAGACTGTTCGTCTTAAAGTCACTCGATCGAGTACAGTCCATACTCGATGGAGTCGGGCTCTGTCTCGACCGAGATGGGTGGTCTGTTAAAGACATTGACATCTCGGCCAAGACGGTGGTCTCTTTGATTTGTTCTTTGTTTTGTTTTCGCGCATTACTTCGATTCTTGTTTTATCTTAATTCTTTTTTATGTTTATATTATGTATACTAACCACTAACATTTGTTCTTCAGTCTTTTGCTATAAGTAAGAGCGCTCCCTACCTTTATCTCCTTATCTGTTCTTATTTAGTTTAAGTTTAATGAATTCACATGATTAAAACAACTTTGACGAAGTTTAAGCTGCATTTAAACCGACATAGAATTGATGTCACATGTTAGGGTAAACTATATCATTGCATTGCACATGACTTGTCTAAATAGACATTCATTTGTTTGGTAGAGACTGTTTTATAACGGGCGGGGTTGGGTGTTCTTTTGATGAAATTAAATTGACTTCCTAATACGTAATATCACACATACTCAAATCTCTAAAAATTGGTTTCAAAATTCCATGTAAAAATTTAGTGGGGACTCTTTCTAAAGGTAAATTAAAAAATGTATTTTATGAAATAAAAACCGTTTTGCGTGGACTGAATTCCCTCATCCACAGTCATCGACTAAACTTTGATTTAAATTGGGTCATCTACGGAACTTTGATTTAAAATAGGTCATCGATGAGGTTTGATGTGAAACGAGTCATCGACCCGCATTTTGGATATTTGGAAAACAAAGATGAGTTATCGACCAAGCTTCGATTGGAAAATGAATCATCGATCTGCATTTTGAAAAAATTTGAGAATGTTATGGGTAGACATGACTTGCATTTTCAGATGGGACTCAGACTCTTTCGACCCATAATCAATGTGGGCGTAGCCCGCTACCTTCAAAAAAAATAAAATTCGTAAGTGCGTACGAGATTCTAATTCAAAACTTGACTTGATATGGGTTGAACTCTTCAGCTATCGCTTCTTAATAGTTAAAGATTACTTCCATCATTTGCTAATCAGGAACCGTCATCTACACCATCGTTCATCTTTCACCTCGGCCTTCTTTTTTTTTTCAGCGGGTTTTATCATCTTTCACCTCTACCTTCTTTCTTTTCAGCGGGTTTTATCATTTTTTGACTCCGCCTTCTTTATTTTCAGCGGGTTTTATTATCTTTCACCCCTGCCTTCTTTCTTTTCAGCGGGTTTTATCATTTTTTGTCTCTGCCTTTTTTTTTTCTGCGGGTTTATCATCTTTTGCCTCCGCCATCTTTCTTTTCAGCGGGCAAAAGACTTGACAACTACTCATCGTGAGTCTACATCTTTACCTTAGGCCAAACCGAGTACTAAGGCTGACTTGACAAAGGTGGCTTCATTTAGACTTTGGTTAAAACCCGTAAAAAATTTGTGGCTTTCGCACTAGGGATCCCCAGACATCGAGAAAATGAAGGGGTGGATGAAATTTTCAATTTCGGATGGTTGAATCCTTATTTCTAAAGGACTGCCTGTAACACCCGGAAATATACCCTATTTTTCTAGTAGAAATATTTTACGAAACTTTTTCAGTAATTTTAAGTTTTAAATTATAATTTTAAGTTCCGAGTCGAATTTAGAATTTCCGAGTTCGTATTTGGAATTTCTGAGAGATTTCATGAAAAAGTCGTCTTAAGTCAAGTTTGACTTTCTTGACTTTGAAAATCGTCTTTGACTTTTTCTCTCATAACTCACACAACTCCCTTCCTTAACCTAAAATTTCATTTCCACACAAAAAAATCAAACACACTTTCTTTCTTCTTCCTTAAGCAACTTTCCCTCTTGGAATTCGATCTTAGAATTGACGTATCTTCTTCGTTACTCGATAGAATTTACGTAAGTTTATCTTATTCTTCCTCCCGTACCTTCCTCTATCCGTATTGATAATAAAATTATCGTCGTTCTCGCTTTTTAAGCATTCCGTCTTTCTCAAGATGAACTTTATTCATCTTTTTGCGATCTAATTGTAGGTGGCGACCTCCAAGATCCCGACAAAGACTATTTCCTTATAGAAGAGGAGCTTGACGATCATTAGAGACGCTCAAAGGTAACGGTGAAGGGTTACTCGGTATTACTTACGTGTTTTACATGTTTATATGCTAGAAAATCGTATTAGAATACGATTAGGAAATTTAGATACCATGCTATGATTAGTGAATGATGTTATATGATGATTATTGATGATATATGTTGATTGTTGATGATTATTGGAAGTATAATTGAGTTTTGAAATGAATTGGTTGAGTTTTGGAAGCTCTCGGGTGAAGAAGTGCTCCCAGCCGGTCGACCGGCCGCCGGTCTGACCACCGGCTGGGAACACATCAGAAACCCCTTTGGAAATTGAGAATTTGTATGAAGTGGTGCGCCAGGCCGGCCAACCGGCCACCGGTCAACCCACCG
>JAIUZE010072220.1:0-24496 GCA_022085475.1 Heliosperma pusillum | reverse complement strand
ATTTTGTGTCACGGCTGGTGGGTTTATATCCAAGTGGGCATGGCTGCCTAAATCCACTTTGGGAATGGAGCCAGCTTAAGTACTAGCCATCTCTGCTTAGGGGGTCGCCTAGTAGAGTTTCTCATAGACGGTTATGTCATGGGACTGGGAATGGAATAGCTGTTGTCGCTAGGTCTGATCAGTCTAGGACTAGGATGTTTTCCTACCTTGTGGTATAGCCTCGAGTTACAGAAGTAGACTATCGCCGTACTAAGAACTTATGCCTGTTTATAGAAGTATTGTTCTTTCATGTTTGTATGATTCTATGAATCTTAGAAGGTGAGATGCAAGCCGGCTAAGGTTGATAGAGTTTGGATTACCGATTGTTAACTGATTCACATGATTACGTGTTGATTAGGGTTTGAGTGTATCATGGCCCTGTTAACGGTAACCTCTGAGCTAGCATACCAGCTTCCCTACCTCGTGTGATAGTTTATTATCGGATTCACATGATAGCTTTCATATGCTAGGTTATATGTTAGTTAATTGTTTCATAACATGAAAAGCATATCATATATGTTAAGGTTTTGTATTTTCCATATACATTGCTTTTATGTTATTCATGTTTAATTAACCTCGACATTTCGTGGCTGGGAGAACTCGGAGTTACTCCCCACTGACTGTGGCTTCCGTGTTTATATTAATGCGGTTGGCAGGTTCGTGATGCATACTTGGGTACATTGACGAGCTAGCGAGTGAAGTATTTACCTCGGACCTATATTCGGTTCTTTAGGATTGTATATTATTATACACTCTTTTATTTCCGTATTTATACGGGAGATATGTCTCCCGTCTTGTATATTTCTTTTGTATAATATTGTTTCCTTTTTGTTGAACCTTTTTATTTCAGACACCTTCGTTAAGTATTCTCATCTTTTATGTATTTAAATTATTATTTTTCTTTCCGCAAATTTGAGGGTGTCACAACTGCTCCATCATCTTCTCCATCAATACTGCTCCATCATCACGGACAATCATCACTTACCGCTCCCCATATATTGGTACTTGTCTGACCCTTTAACTCCTCTTTATCTTAATTTAGGGATTTTTTCTACTGGATTTTGATTTGTTATTTCAATTGTTTAGTCAATATTGCTTGGTTGTCATGTTATTTAATTAGGAGTTTAACTTAATTTAGGGGTTTTCTTATTTTTAATTATGTGGTGTTGTTGCTGCTATTGTTAATTAATTTAGGGTTTTTCTTATTTTTAATTATGTGGTGAGGTTGATGTTGTTGCTCTGTATAATCTTAATTTTTGGATATAAAAAGTAAGAAGGAGAGATTAAATTGGCTGGATTTCATTGTTTGTACTGTGTTTGGCATATCATTTGTTCAATTCCTTCTATATTGAGTAAGAAGGAGGGACACTTTGAGGAATCCCTTCTCTGGATTAAATTGGCTGGATTTCATATCAGTTGTTGCTGGGTTTTTCTTTGCTTCACTGAGTCTTCCTCAAGACGAGTACCATCCGTCTTATGTTTAAGACGGGTTAAATACTAACAATAAAAATAAATATATTAGTATTTTTTAGCGAATAAGTGGGATAATTTGGTATGTCTTTGATATGTTTTAAGCTTAAGACGGATAGTGTCCGTCTTAAATGAAAATTTGGGTTAAACTATTTGTCGTATGAAAATGCTACCTTATCTATAGTAGGAGCTAGCAGCCAATATCTAAAAAATTGCCAATACGCATATATCAGCAAGAAAGAAATAAAGAATCTAATGTAGTTGGTAGCAGCCAATATTGTCAATATAGATGATACGATTTGAGTCTAAAACAATTAACTAAGATTTGAATCTAGACAAGACATTTAAACAAATTGCATATTATCAGATACAAAAGTAATTCTAGAAAAAAATTATACAGCAACTTCCTAAAGATCACCACAACGAAACTTGAACTTTACCTGTTATATATGTGCTTTCATATGTATTATGCCAAACCACCTTAAGTATGTGCTGTATTGTAAAAATTAATTGGCTCGGGTTTGTCGCATTTGAGAAATCTCAGTAACATTTTATTTTTAATTATCATGGGATTTTTCATCGTTCTAACTAAGATGCGAATAGAAAAACTAAAAATGTCAATGGTGGCATTGTCTAAAGTATCATCACATTTCAAATAAAGCGGACAAAATACAAAAATTTCTTAGAAATCATTAGTTAAACAAGTAGTGTAGGCATTAATGGTAGTTAATATTAGTTTTATGTGTAAAACAAATATGAATAGAGTTGTCGTATTAGAATAATTTTAGTTGTTATAAACATATATTATTGTCAAGTTTACTCGATTTTAGTTCCATGTCATATCGTGTCGATAGGGTTACACTCCGAAAAGTGAATCAACCATATTTTAATAACCTATTTGACATCTTATGCTTGTGAGTGTTCTATAGGTTTAATATTTTAATTTTTATGTTAGGTCTGTAAAATATTATCTTAAATATATATGGAATGAGCCAGTAAGTTTTGATATTATGAGATTGTAATTTTCCTAACGGATTAGTGAGCTTCTCAGTAATTAACAGAGACTTTGAATGGATCGTGAATGGATGGTTATTGATCGCTTGGACACTAGATATATGAGAGGGGTGGATCAGTTTGTGAGACATGCTATTAATTATGTAGACAATCTTAATGAAATTTATTGTCCATGCGTTAAATGTGGGAATAATGTGTTTGTTGATGTTGGAGAATTAAGAAATCACCTCTTATGCAACGGAATTGATAAAGGTTACAAAAGGTGGATTTGGCATGGAGAGGATGTGTTGCCTAATAGTTGTAATTTAGAGGATGATGGAGAAGAATCCGGGGGGAAGATTTTGATGTAGTTTGCGAAGATCGAGTAGATGATATGATTAATGATTTCAAAGAGTGCACAGAAGACCCACATATTTTTGATACATTAGCAACTGATGCAGTGAAACCACTCTATCTAGGTTCTAAATTCACACGTTTATCTGCAACTTCAAAATTGTATAACCTAAAGGCAAAAAACGGTTGGAGTGATGGTCGGTTCTGTCGCGGTCCCGAACTAAAATAATTACCCGCACTTAGGCTAACAACATAAGGAATGTAATTAGGGAAGTAGGGTGTCGATCCTCAGGGAATACGTGTTACTTATGAATTGCTATGGATTGGTTTTCATTTAGAATCGAGCCACTTGAGTTGTTTGTCTAAACTATTAACATGAAATAAAATGACAAATATGTAAATGACGATATGTAAATGACAAATATGTAAATTGTAAAACAAAAAAACCCAGAACAGAAGACTTACCCGATCGGGTTGTCATGTACCCGATCGGGGAAACCCTCTGATCTGAATATTAACAACTAAATTCTATCTAAAGACGATATTTAAATAACAATATTGAAAGTCTAACTAACTAAACTATTAAACTGGAGAATAACAATAATAAAAACTATCTAGGAACGGAAATAAAAAGACGATAAACTAACTAGATAACGATAAAGTAAACTATCTAATAATAGAAATAAAAAGACAATAAAATAAACTATCTAAAACGATAAAGTAAACTAACTAATCAAGTTGATATAGTGAAAGAGAAATACATGTAAAACTAATTAAAAGTCTCATAGATACCAATATTAGAATTACTTATGATTGTCTAGGCCTTGTAGCGGTATATTCCTTCCGGATTCGTACCGACCTTTTAGTGGGTCCTAACGTCCTTTCAGCATGGTTAAGTCACTAAACCCCTATTGATAGTCCTAATTCCTATCCCAACTCTCGTCATAAAGATAGAAATGACTAATACAAACAATTGTTTATGGCCACTAAACAAAGTTATAGAATTTGACACGACCAAAGGAAGAAACAATTTAGATGGTTCAATTGGTAACTACTCTTCTTATAATTCATTTAACTCGTAATTCATTTCAAATATTACAACTCTATTTATTTTATTTACACAATGTTAATTTTACAATATTAGAATTAATCTAATCTATGTGATTATGTGATTAAGTAAATTAGCAAGAAAAAGATGTACGAAATTAAACTATGAAATATAAATACTAAAGTGATTATGGTGATTATGTTAACAATGATTCTAATAACAAATTTTAGGATTATATGATTAGGTAAATTAAAATGTGACATGCTAAATAATACTTTGGTTTTAACTAGATTAATTTTAGTTTGATTTCCTAATAACAACAATATTATGAAAATGATACTAGTGAGATTATAATTCATGATGACTAAAATTGCATAGTAAATCAAGATTAGAGAATTACCGAATTGGAATAAGAGTATATAAGAATGAAAGTAAGAACAAATATCCAACCAAATAACAAAAGCTAAGCAAACACTAGAGAAATACTAAGAAAACTATAAAAACTTGTAAGAAAGTGTGCTAAAAGATATGTAAATATGATATATGAAAGTAAGATTATTAGATAATTGTTGGATAAAAAGATTGATTCTTGGATGATTGCATGATCATTGGCTTTTATAGGGATGCATGGCTGCTGATCCCTCTTGCAAATTCGTACCCTAGTCAAAGCATTAAACCACCCATTTAAGCTCGGATTGAAGAAGAGCCAAGTAACGTCTTCTTGCAGAAATACCCGATCGGGTAACAGGTAATCCGATCGGGTTTTTGTGTAAGTGGATTTTCCGTCTTTTCATCTTAGGCACGGAATCCTATGCCTTAGTCTTTGGTCAATGCATTACGGAATTGGGCTTGGGCTGATCTTCTCTTGACTTGGGTTGAGTTTTCTTTTAAAGTTCAAAGCCAAAATCCAAATTGAGTCCATTCGAGGAAAGATGTAGCGGAATCGTAATCAAATCGTGAACTGGCTATCATCAATACCTTGAAAACTCGTATCCTAGTGTCTTTGCTCCATAAAGTAGGAAAATATAGCAAAACCGCTTCATTTCCTATAAAACGAGTCAAAACACGCAAAACAACTAGAATAGCAATATTAGCTCGTTAATCACTTAACAAAGTGCATAAATCGTATAGAAATCGAGCTAAAACGGGGGATAAATCAATACAAAATATCACTTATCAAACTCCCCCAAGCTAAACCCTTGCTTGTCCTCAAGCAAATATAACAATCATAACTAGGACAAGGGTAGCTAACGATGATCAATCTATCATACAAATCTCAAAAAGTAAGCTCTTACAAGTAGATGAATCATAAACCCACAGCAACAAGGGCGAAAGAAAAATGCGAAACATGGTTGAGATTTACATAACGGCGCAGCATAGAAAATATTCTTCGGACCTTTTCAGCTCTTGCATGATCTTTTTGACAATGGACTCTCACGGTACACTCATCACTCAAATTTTTGTAAAATAGGAAATATTGGTTCAAATTTAAAGTGACACTCACCTATCTACAACTTATAAGAATGTGCCCGCAGTCTAGTATGGTAGACAATCCAAAATCATTAAGTAAAACTAATCATGATCAAATTATAATGTAAGAAGCACTTAGTAAAGTAAAGAAGAGGCTTGGGAAATTTGGGTAAGAAAGTGGACAAATGAATTTGGTCATGTGGAGCTTAAAGTCAAGCTAGTAATAACCAAATGTGTAGTGGATACTCAATCCAAATCATACCAATTCCCATCGACAAAAGTCAAAGCCAAAAGCAGCATATTGGCTTATTAAACATTAGAATCAAGATACGACTTCCCACAATTTTCTTTATTTTCACTCATTTTATGGAAGCGTTTTTCCTCCTTTTCTTTTTTCCTTTTTTCCTTTTGAGCTTTCAATTTCATTTTTCTCATTTTTCTTTTCTCATCATTTCTCAAAGCTCTTTTTTTTCTTTTTCACATCAAAACCCGGAAGTCAGTAATCCCGAGACAGCTCACACCAAATGGTGGCATTATCATAACATCGCAACATCATAGAACACCCCTACACATATAGTTGGTTACTAGCTCAACAAGGGTAGGCAAAGTTATAATGTAGCTAGAAAGAAGGGTGTTTTAGTGAAATGTGAACAAGAGATTGAATGGCTTCAAAATGTAGATCATGACAGTAATACTTATAGAAAATGGAATAAAAACCATACTTATGCGTTTTGATGTAACACAGACTATAAGGAGAAACTACTCACTCCTAAACTGGGATCGGGTTCAGATGTACCGACCACTGGAGGCTCTACCTTACAATATGAGTAGCTTGCCAAAGTCAAGATCAAACTTAATTAAGTCCAAATGCAATTTCCTACCTACTGTGTACAAGACATCCCCATGAATGCATAATTCCTCATAATAAAACAAAACATCAGCTTATAAAAACTATAAAATGAGAAATGTAAGATGGAAACGATCTTTTCTTTTTGATTTTTTTCGATTTTTCAATAAACTAAAAAGAAACTAAGAAAATAAAAAGAAAATAAACTAAAAAGAAAACTAAAAATCTAAATGCAATCCTAAATGCAGTTCCTAAATGCAAATCCTCCCCCAAGCTAAAACTTCACATTGTCCTCAATGTGCATGCAATTATAACAGAAACAAACCGAGAAACGGCTAATAGCACATGTAACAGAGAAATAATATGAAATTCTAATGGGAAAAAGGGCTTAAAAAGAAAACTAAAAATGTGAAAAATAAAGAAAAGAAAAGAAATAAAATTCTTACAAAATGGTTAGCCTCCCCCAAGCTAGTATGAACAAGGGGAGCTCATCATCAAATCACAAAGGCCACCAGCCACGGCCTCTCCTCTCAGAAGGAGGTGGCTCGGGTGCGGATCCAGAAGCATCTGCATAGTGGGTATCATCTGCAGAATGATAACTACCACGAGAAGGAAAGATCCCGGTTGGGTTGCTGGCTCCAAAGGTCTGATACTCTTCCACCTGGTGATCAGGAAAATCACCTCCATACCCTCCAAACCTCTCTACGCCATAATCGGTTCCACAATAATCAGGTCCGGTTCGCGGCACACCTGCACCATAAGCAGCACCATACCTCCCCTCGGGCCAAGTATAAAAAGACGGGTGGGGGCCCTCGGGTCTAATCACACCTTGCCTAGCAAAGTGGTCATAAATGGGGTGCAAAGCAAGCTGTTGGTCGGACTGAATCCTATTGACAGACAATGTTAAAGCTTCAAACATGGCGGCTACATCGCCTTCAGCATGGGTCGATTGAGAGGATGATCCAACCTCAGGGCGGCTGGATCTAAGCTGAACAGGGGGGTCAATGGGAGTAATATCCCCAACAGGAAGGTAGTAGGTAGGTCGAGGTAAGATAGCCTCACCCTCTTGAAGTGGAGGTCGCTGCCGAAGAAATGGAATTTGCTCTAACTCGGCGGTCAACTTGACCGAATCACGGCCAGCAATCCTCCAAATCATATGGGGGTGAGAAGCACGAAACCAGTTGAGCTGAACAAAGTATGCATAATCTAACCCATTTCCCATCTCGGTGGGAGGTGTAGTCAATGCCCGAAGGTTGGTGGTGGCTTGGTTAAAGCCACAAACTCTCATAGCTAGGTGAGTAATAAGACCTCCATAGACAATGGCTGTGTTCTTGGGATTAACAGCTTTGCTCAACTGAACAGCAAAATGATACGGGACACTAATAGACCATGGTACATCACCATCCACATTCAAAAATCCTCCCAACATTTCTAACTCTACTCGTCTCACCAAATGAGGTTCAGCACGACCCCAAAAAGGTCCATCCCATGAATCTTTGCCAGATTCTAATGGCGGGATGATGTATATGTTGGTGTGGGACATGGTCCCAACGAGAGACAGGGTAAGTCGAAATAGCACTCCAAAGCAGGCTAACATCAAAGCCTTCCGGAGGTGAGGGAACAGTATTTTCAGTGGTGAGACCAAAATAACTAGCAAAGTTCTCCAAGTTCATACTATAATCATCATTGAACAAACGAAACCGAACTTGAGGCATAGTGTTTCTATTTCTAGACCGATGCAACTCGAATGAGCTCAAAAATTCAAGAGTTAATTGAGGGTAGGTCTCATAGCTAAAGTTCGTGCTAACATGCATACCTAGACCCCTAAATAACACCTTAACATGCTCAAGAAGTTTCATATGCCTTAAAGAAGAAACATTGAGGAACTTTGTAGCCCTCATACCTTTGCTTTTTAAAACGCACCATTTTTGCCATTGCTCCTGTGAGCTAAACTCTACATCCGGGAAGCTAGGATCATGCATAGCATTCCCTTGATTTTGTTCATCAGCTTCAAGCATTTCAATATCTTCCTCTTTTGCTCTACAACTCTCTCCTTGAGTGGAGGTTCTTGCCCTCTTTGATTTCCTTAGTGTAGGTGCCATTTTCTACAAATAACTAGTATTAAAACACTTCATTTGTAAACATAATTTGATAGTCATAAGTGTTGTAATACTTAGCTTTAAGCACAAATTCAAGTATAGTGACCTTAGTAAAACATTGTCATGCTATCTTTTAAGCACAAATGGATGTTTATAAGCATAGCAATATGTTAATTAGGTGAACAACATATACTTGAATGAATTTGGCTACTACCTAAAGGTACCAATGCTAACTTAACATGACAAGATCATAAGTGCATAGTATAAAGCATGTATTCAAGCATCATACTACCACTTAAGCAAAAGTTGTTAACATATAGCAAAGATGAGTATCCTAATTTAGCTAATGGGCATCCAAATCAAAGTAATCATCCTAATTAATCACTAGAATTCACTCTATAGCATGTAAAAATCATTAGAAATCCAATTTAAACAAGTTTTACAATCAAAATCAAGAACCCCCAAATTGGAGTTAGGGTTTGTTTATGTTGGATTTCTGAAAAATATAGAGAGATTGAAGTAACTAAAGTAGAAATAACTTACTTGATGATGATTAGAAGTTGCTCTTGATGAACTATAGGAACAAATTTTGCAAGAATAGACTAAGAATTGAGGGTTTTGAGAAAATTTCAGCTTTGAGATTGAAGAACACGGGTATAAGGTAGCAAGCAAAAGGGTAGCAAATGGGTTTTATAGAAGAAAGTAGAGTAAAACACGAAACAGACCATTTACCCGATCGGGTAGACATGGATCCGATCGGGTAAACCTGCTGATCCGGTTTTTGTTTCTATTTTCTTTGCCACTTGCTCTTACCTTTTGGCTATGTCCTTGCACATACTTACTAACCTTAGTGATCTTGACAACTTGTGCCAAGGATAGCTTCGTCTTGTCTCAATAGGTCCTCCGATTCTAAGTACGAAAATCTATTGACGAAATATGCATAATAACAAGTAAAACGAAGAAAATGTTCCTAACTATTACAATACAAAATCCAAAAATAAAGTCCAAATATAATAGTCCAAAATAAAAATAATTGTCTAATAAGTAAAAGGAAAAGAATGCATAAAGAAAAAAGAAAAGAAAAAGACGGGTTGCCTCCCGACAAGCGCATTTTGAGTCATGCTAGACTTTGTTGTTCTATCCCCCCTTAAGCCTTATGAAGGGATTTTAGCTCCTAGCAGCTGGATTCGTCCTTGAAGTTCCTCATTTACCTTTTTACCAACACCCATGGCAATCTCATTCATTCCTCTGCAGTTTTGAAAGCTTCGAGGTCGCCATCCCCAACGCTCAACACATCCCCCTTTTTATCAAAGGTGGCACTCGATCCACCTATTTCAAATGTGATCCTTTCTCCTTTCACATCAATACAAGCTCCAACCGTATTTAGGAAGGGTCACCTAATATGATATGGTCATCCCTTTCTCCCTTTGAATATATTACATAAAAATCGACGGGGATGAGGAAATACCCAATGCGTATTGGGACATCTTCCACAATTCCTGCCGGAGTATGCATAGATCCATCGGCAAGTTGGAGGCTAGTACTAGTGAATTTCATTTGTATGGGGCAATGTTCATGATAGACATCAAAAGGCATGACGCTAATTGAAGCTCCTAAGTCACACAATGCACCTCTTACCTTATGAAAACACATGGTGAAAGAAATGTTGAAACAACCTGGATCTTTAAGTTTGGAGGGAATGAGGATCTTCCCTTCTTCAAGGTTAGGTTCCTTGTAATTATCCTTGGTTGCTTCTTTTTCCTTAGATATCTTGCCAATCCTTGCTTCTATCTTTGAAAAAGCTTCGTTTGTTGCCAAAGTTGCCTCTTCAATCATTTCTTTCAATATCCCTTGTGCTTTTATCATTGACATGATCAAAGCTTCGAGACGAGATGTCTCCTCATGTGTAGGGGTTTTGGATGGTTTGGATAGTGTTGGATTGTTGCTAAGTTCGTGGGGTAACCTATAAATTGTCTCCTTACTCTTTCCATTCCCAAGAGGGTGATCACACACTAATCATGTCAATTGTGACAATTGATGGCACGTCTCTCTCTTGGGTATTATGACTAGAATTCGATGGGGTCAACTCCTCCACTCTCTTTTGGAGAGATAAAATGGCTGATTTGAGCGAGTTTAGGCTAGAAAGGAAGTAAGAGCTCATGTTATGTTGGGTTTGGGTTATCTCCCTTAACTTGACATCTATTAGACCATTTTGAAAAGGTGGGTATTGTGGTGTATGAGTAAGTTGGGTTTGATGAACTTGTGGGTGAAAAGGGTTTAAGGTTGTGAGTTTGTTCCCACATCGTTGAGGTACATGCCCTATCCCACCACAAAGTTCACATGGTGTTGTTATTGAGGTAAATGGATTGAAAGCTTTGGGACGATATAATGTACTTTTCGGGGTGGTTTCGTTGGATTGACTAGGACAAGCTAAGGAAATTGTAGTGTCAACTTCATTTGAAGTTTCCACTCGACTCTTCTTTCGCTCTCCCCCATTGGTTTGCGAACCTTCCCCTCTTTCATTTTGTGATTTAGTTGATAGGGTTGACAAATTGGTTCTAAACCTACGGTGAAAAGCGACGACAATCTCTTCCCACTATATAGGTCTTGTGGCTTCCTTTAAGCGACGGGTGAACCACCATTTTGCTTCTCCCTTTAGTGATAAAGGAAAAAGGGTTTCTCGAATTTCGTTCTGGGTGATTCCCTCCCTCACAATGTTTTGACAAAGCTCACAAAAGGTTTGAAGATGATGTGACGGGCTTTCAATCGGTTTTCCCCTAAATTGGTTACCCTCTATAAGAGCAATCAAAGTCAAATGGACCCTTAGGATCCCACTGGCAAGCTCAAAAAACCGGTACCTTGGATCTTCTCTAGTTAGCACCATTTTATCAACCTACATGAAAAACACAAAAGAGAAAGTTAGAAATGAATTAGGTATGGTTGCACCTAAAAAATGGTAGAATAAATAAAAACCAACAATACATAAATAAACAAAACCGTGCTCCCCGGCAACGGTGCCAAAATTTGGTCGGTTCTGTCGCGGTCCCGAACAAAAATAATTACCCGCACTTAGGCTAACAACATAAGGAATGTAATTAGGGAAGTAGGGTGTCGATCCTCAGGGAATACGTGTTACTTATGAATTGATATGGATTGGTTTTCATTTAGAATCGAGTCACTTGAGTTGTTTGTCTAAACTATTAACATGAAATAAAATGACAAATATGTAAATGACGATATGTAAATGACAAATATGTAAATTGCAAAACAGAAAAACCCAGAACAGAAGAGTTACCCGATCGGGTTGTCACGTACCCGATCGGGGAAACCCTCTGATCTGAATATTAACAACTAAATTCTATCTAAATACGATATCTAAATAACAATATTGAAATTCTAACTAACTAAACTATTAAACTGGAGAATAACAATAATAAAAACTATCTAGGAACGGAAATAAAAAGACGATACACTAACTAGATAACGATAAAGTAAACTATCTAATAATAGAAATAAAAAGACAATAAAATAAACTATCTAAAACGATAAAGTAAACTAACTAATCAAGTTGATATAGTGAAAGAGAAATACATGTAAAACTAATTAAAAGTCTCATAGATACCAATATTAGAATTACTTATGATTGTCTAGGCCTTGTAGCGGTATATTCCTTCCGGATTCGTACCGACCTTTTAGTGGGTCCTAACGTCCTTTCAGCATGGTTAAGTCACTAAACCCCTATTGATAGTCCTAATTCCTAGCCCAACTCTCGTCATAAAGATAGAAATGACTAATACATACAATTGTTTATGGCCACTAAACAAAGTTATAGAATTTGACACGACCAAAGGAAAAAACAATTTAGATGGTTCAATTGGTAACTACTCTTCTTATAATTCATTTAACTCGTAATTCATTTCAAATATTACAATTCTATTTATTTTATTTACACAATGTTAATTTTACAATATTAGAATTAATCTAATCTATGTGATTATGTGATTAAGTAAATTAGCAAGAAAAAGATGTACGAAATTAAACTATGAAATATAAATACTAAAGTGATTATGGTGATTATGTTAACAATGATTCTAATAACAAATTTTAGGATTATATGATTAGGTAAATTAAAATGTGACATGCTAAATAATACTTTGGTTTTAACTAGATTAATTTTAGTTTGATTTCCTAATAACAACAATATTATGAAAATGATACTAGTGAGATTATAATTCATGATGACTAAAATTGCATAGTAAATCAAGATTAGAGAATTACCGAATTGGAATAAGAGTATATAAGAATGAAAGTAAGAACAAATATCCAACCAAATAACAAAAGCTAAGCAAACACTAGAGAAATACTAAGAAAACTATAAAAACTTGTAAGAAAGTGTGCTAAAAGATATGTAAATATGATATATGAAAGTAAGATTATTAGATAATTGTTGGATAAAAAGATTGATTCTTGGATGATTGCATGATCATTGGCTTTTATAGGGATGCATGGCTGCTGATCCCTCTTGCAAATTCGTACCCTAGTCAAAGCATTAAACCACCCATTTAAGCTCGGATTGAAGAAGAGCCAAGTAACGTCTTCTTGCAGAAATACCCGATCGGGTAACAGGTAATCCGATCGGGTTTTTGTGTAAGTCGGATTTTCCGTCTTTTCATCTTAGGCACGGAATCCTATGCCTTAGTCTTTGGTCAATGCATTACGGAATTGGGCTTGGGCTGATCTTCTCTTGACTTGGGTTGAGTTTTCTTTTAAAGTTCAAAGCCAAAATCCAAATTGAGTCTATTCGAGGAAAGATGTAGCGGAATCGTAATCAAATCGTGAACTGGCTATCATCAATACCTTCAAAACTCGTATCCTAGTGTCTTTGCTCCATAAAGTAGGAAAATATAGCAAAACCGCTTCATTTCCTATAAAACGAGTCAAAACACGCAAAACAACTAGAATAGCAATATTAGCTCGTTAATCACTTAACAAAGTGCATAAATCGTATAGAAATCGAGCTAAAACGGGGGATAAATCAATACAAAATATCACTTATCAAGTGATAAAAGTTTCACAGATTTGCTCCACTTATTAAGTGAAATTCTTCCTGATGACAATGAACTCCCGAGGAGTACTTATGAAGCTAAGAAAATTTTGTGTCCGATGGGACTTAGCTATGTAAAGATACATGCATGTCCTAATGACTGTATTTTATATCGAAAGGATTACAAAGATCTAAACCAATGTCCAAAGTGTGGGGCTGCCCGTTACAAATTAAAAAAAACGGATTCTGAAAAGAGTAAAGGATCTCCGCGTAAAGTGTTGTGGTATCTTCCCATCATACCAAGATTTAAGCGCCTTTTTTCAAATGTTAAAGACGCTCAGAACTTGGTATGGCATGCCGAAGGTAGAGTTCAAGATGACAAAATTCGCCATCCAGCTGACTCGACACAGTGGAAAAAAATTGATTTTTTGTTTCCTAAATTTGGGTCTGATGCTAGAAGTCTAAGGCTTGGATTATGTACTGATGGAATGAATCCGTTTGGTAGTCTAAGTAGCCAATGGAGCACATGGCCAGTTTTGCTAACAATATATAATTTGCCTCCTTGGTTGTGCATGAAGCGCAAATATTTGATGTTGTCACTTCTGATTTCGGGACCCAAGCAACCTGGGAATGATATAGACGTTTACCTTGAACCTTTGATTGATGATTTGAAGTTACTGTGGGATGAAGGCGTTGAGGTGTATGATTCCTATCGTGGTGAGACGTTTAAACTATACGCCATGATATTTTGTACCATCAATGATTTTCCGGCTTATGGCAACTTATCTGGATATACTGTGAAGGGAGCTAAAGCATGTCCAATTTGTGAGGAGGATACAATTTCAGATCGATTAGTTCATGGTGGAAATAATGTGTATCTTAGTGGGCGGAGATTTCTCCACCGGTCTCACCCCTATAGAAAAAAAACTAAACCTTTTAATGGAAAAACAGTGTATCGAGAAGCTCTAAAGATTTTAACTGGAAAAGAAATTTATGAAAAAGTTAAATATATCAAAAATTCATTTGGGAAGCCTTATAAGCGGCAAAGTGGGGATACTTTGTACAAAAAGAAATCTATCTTTTGGGATTTACCATATTGGCAACACTTGTCTGTGAGACATTGTATAGATGCCATGCATGTGGAGAAAAATGTATGTGACAGTTTGATTGGCACACTTCTTAATATTCCCGGTAAAACTAAGGATGGTTTCAAATCTAGGCAAGACCTGGTGTCACAGAAAATACGGCCAGAATTAGCACCACAAATCAGAGGTTCAAGAACTTACCTACCTCCAGCTTGCTTCACATTATCCCGAGAAGAGAAAAAAAGTGTTTGCGAGTGTCTGTATGGTATGAAAGTGCCACAAGGATATTCATCCAACATAAAAAATCTTGTGTCAATGAAGGAGTTAAAATTGGTGGGTTTGAAGTCTCACGATTGTCACACTTTAATGGAACAATTACTCCCGGTAGCTCTTCGTGGAGTTTTGCCAAAACATGTTCGACAAGCTATTATAAGACTTTGCTATTTTTTCAATGCAATATTTAGCAAAGTTGTTGACTCAGATACCTTGAATGCATTACAACAAGAGGTTGTTGTTACTCTGTGTCAACTTGAGATGTTCTTTCCTCCTTCCTTTTTTGATATAATGGAGCATTTGGTTGTTCATTTAGTGAGGGAAATTAAAATTTGTGGACCAGTGTTTTTAAGAAATATGTATCCATTTGAGCAATATATGAAACCCTTGGGAGGTTATGTGAGAAACATGAATCGACCAGAAGGTTGTATGATTCAAGGGTATGTGGCAGAGGAGGCACAAGACTTTGCTAATGATTACATGTCAAATGTTAAATCCATCGGCCTTCCAACGTCTCGACACGAAGGAAGAATAGATGGAAAAGGAACAATTGGGAAAAAGGTAATCATGATAAATCGCGACATACTTGATCAAGCACATCTTTATATCCTCCAACACATGGTTGATGTTCATCCATTTATAGAGGTCCATCAAAATCTTCTTAAAGAACTACATCCTTATAAAGGAGAGCGGTGGTTAGCAGTGGAGCATAATCGTTCGTTTATTAAATGGTTTAGCGATGAAGTTGATGTTCAGTTGGAAAAGAATCGTGGAGAAGTATTTGAGAATGTAAGGTGGTTAGCCCATGGTCCTATGATGCATGTCTTATCTTATCAAGGGTATGACATCAATGGGTATTCTTTTTATACAAAATTTCAAGATGATAGAAGTACTGTCCAAAACAGTGGGTTGGCTTTGATGGCTACGTCAATGAGTGTTTCTAGTGCTAAAGATAATAACCCTGCTTATGGTGCTATGTCAGATTTTGGAGTCATAAATGAAATATGGGAGCTAGACTATGTTCAGTTCAGGATACCTGTTTTTCGTTGTAAGTGGGTTGATCATAGGGGCATTCGCATTGATGAGATGAGGTTCACACTGGTGGATCTAAAATGCGAAGGATATCAAACAGAGCCATTCATAATGGCTAATCAGGCAAAACAAATATTTTATATTGAAGACCCAGCTGATAAGAAGTGGTCCATTTTTCTTCATGGTAAGAAGAAGTTTCTGGGCCAGGAAGGCATGGACGAAGTAGATGATGAGTTGTCTCCTTTTTCGTGTGGATTGCCTATAGCCACTGAAAATGTAGATGATTTTTATCTACGAGACGATCATGCTGAAGGGTTATGGGTTGAACTTTCAAAGAACAATAGTACACCACCTGAATAATTAGAAGTCTTTCTTAGTTATGCATCGGCTAGAAGTTGTTAAGTGTGTACGCTTTATTTTAATTTTTGGAATTGAATTTCATATAGTCAGACTATTTTATATATATTTACTGTTATTTGCCAATTGAGTTTTATAAAGTCAGATGGTTACGCTGATTATGCCACTGTGTGTATCACTTGAGACGTTTTTCCTAGATTATGTTACTCCCTGAGTTCTCTATATAGTTAGATAATTATCCCAAAAGGCTATTGTTTATGTAAGGTTTATGTTATACAGGTTATTATGTCCTCTCCAGAGCATTCTCCACCCGACTCGGATACTGAGAATGTTCCGAAAGAAAGAAAAGGCAGTTAAATTCGACAGTCTTGGCGAGGCAATTGAAAAGATTGGTGATAAGTATAAGAGCTATATTGGGGTGTTAGCACGCACGAAAGTGCCAATCGATATTATCTCATTGAAGCATGTAGGGGCTGACTTGAAAGAAAAGATTTGGGACGATGTTCTGGTATAAGAAATGAATGAAATTATGCTGTTTATTTTATTATTAGTTATGTTTGTTTTATTATATGTATGCTCCCGGGCTCTCTGTTTTGTTTGGATTGTTATAGGCCCTCTTGAAATTTCAAGTTGTTTCTTGTCCTCTTTTTTTTTCTTGAGAGAAATGATGTTTAATCTACTTTGTGCAGACCATTTTTGACATTCCACTGTCAAAGAAGAAGCAAGTTATTACTATTGCCAACACTACATGGACGAACTTTAAGTCAAAGCTGACATCTTTATATGTCTACAAAAAGCCTTTGAAAAATAGAAAGCGGCGCCGTGATGATGATCCACTCAAAAAATATGAATACATAAAACCTGAAGTATGGAAGAGATTCAAAACGATGCGTATGACCAACGAATTTCAAGTAAGTTATATATATAATTCCAACCCTTTGAGTACCTATGTATTTAGACTTGACAAATTATACGAATATTGATTTCCAGGCTACTAGTAAACTTGCTGCTGAGAGGCAAAAAAAGAACAAATACCCACATAGAATGTCTCGTGGAGGATATCGTAAAGTAAGGTTAAAATTGGAAAAAAAGTCGCTTGAATCAGAGAAAAGTGGTAAAACAGTGCCAAAAATAAGACGAGGTGATTTATGGATTGAAGGAAGAGTAAACAAACAGAAGGAATGTCTTAATTTCGAGACTGATGCAGCCGTAGAAAGAATTGTGAGCTTACAAATAATTATTTAAACTACTCTCATTGTCCATTACTTGAAATTGCTTATTTTATGCTACTTTGATTTTACAGAATTTGGTGAATGAACAAGTGGCAAAGGGGGAATTTGTTCCTAGTGGAAAGGTTGATGTTTTAACAAAAGCATTGGGAACTGATGAGCATTACGGTCGTGTACGAGGTGTTGGGGGAGTAGTGGGACATAAGCAATATTTTGGTAAATGCAAACATCGTCGCAGTGAAGGGGTATCTAAAGAGTGTTTGGAAATGTTAACCCAAATGATTACGGATAAAGTAACTGCAAATATGCAAAAAGAGATAGATTTTATGGTTGAGCAAAGAACATCCGGCTTTGAAAAAAGTAACAAAAATGAAAACAACAGTTTCTCAGTTGAAAATTTTCGTATAAATGATGCTGAGGTAGAGATAAATTGCAAGAGTGGAAATGCTAGTTGTTACAAGTATGACCAACCTGATCCGTTTGGTGATATACCTGAGAAGGTATATTAACCTTCAATATAAGTATAGTTTACAATTGTTGGTGCGTGCTGAATTGTTTAAGTTTTTGTTTTGATAATCAGGGAGCAGAATGTCAATTGGCTGTCGACGTGAAGTCGCACAATGTGGCGCTTGGAAGAGTTTTTCGGTCCCCGACTCAGGCCTCAAGATCTCATTGTCAAGCATTTGGAGAAAACGAGGTGAGAGTTTCAATAGATGTTGTCATAGAGGGCGAGGAATATGCGGAATTACGCGTCCCAACTACAGAATTTTTTACTGTTGGTGATGCAATGGGTTCTTTTGTTCGTTGGCCGAAACATTTAATCACTTTTGGACATCCCAAGGTACATGCTATTCTATTGTTTTTTTATTTATTTAAAACTTGTTGGTGCTCCTGTACTTGGACGAGTTTTTTGGTCCCCAACTCAGGAATTCGATTTTTGCTGATTTACATCCAACTAATTGCTGATTAACATTCATTTAGTTTCATAGTCATTAACCTTTAACTTATCGTAGGCGTGTGTTGTTGATTTTAAACTTATTAGACGTCTTTTATTATCTAGTGCTACGTCTTTCGTAATATACGAAGGTATTCATCATCATATTTTGATATAGTTTGTGTGTTCTCAATGTAGAGTAATCATGAGATATCACAAGAAAGGTCAAAGAAGTATAAAAGTGGAAATCAAACAAAGCTTGCTGGCGAGACATCAAAGAAAGTAGACAGTAACAAAAGCAAAACGAAGGAGTCAGCGGTGAGATCGAACAATGCTCTGAAAACTCTTGTTAATAAAAAATATGATTCCAGGAAATTAATGTCGAAAGTGGTTAGTATGATAGACGATCGTCAATCATCTTCACTCATTTTAAGTGAAACTGTTTTGGGTTATAAGCAAACAATTTACCTGTCTAAGGAAGACCTGATTCAATTGTTGAATTTGAAAAGACTTAGCATATCATGCATTCAGGCTTTTATTGGGTAAGCAAACTGTTTACATGTCCATTCAAATGTCAAAGGAATATTAGAACGAAAAGGTTAGTTCAGGTACTAATTTAAATTTTATTTTTATATTATAGGTACTTGCATAGCATATGTGACAATAATAGATACGGGTTTGTTTGTCCGCAAATGTCTTCATTGGTTGTTTAGAACGCAGATGAAGCAGCAACGTATATCTCTAAATGGATGAATAAAGAGCAAAAAAAGATTTATTTGGCTCTGTATTACTATGAGTAAGTATAATCGTCATATTGTTTATGTCAATATACATAATTAGTAAGCTGTCAAAGTTTCCAGATTTAATAGTCATTGTTGGGTTGTAATTTTACAGGAATCATTGGATGCTTGCCATAATAGATATTATAGAGCACAATCAAGTTTATTGGTGTGATCCAATAGGGAACTCAGAGATTCCAGTATTTAAGACATTACTTAATACGTGAGCTCATCTTAATTATGATTTTCGTGAAATGTTCATCATAGCACCACTTACGTAGTATGTGCAGTAACCTTTTTTTTTTAAATGCACCTATGTCATAGGTCTATAAGAGTTTATGGTTACGAAGGGGGCACACGGAAGTCTAGTAAAGTGCCGCAATGGATAAAGCTTGATGTAAGTAATGCCGTGTTATATAATGTGTACGGTCTGTTCCACACATACAATTCTTGTGTAGACTTTTTTCACTACTTTGTTAGAAATGAATGTGTCATTTATGCTCATGACATGTTGTTTTAGTGTTCCCGTCAACCAGGTATAACAGAATGTGGCTACTACATTATGCGGTACATGCTTGAGATCGTCACTAGTCCTAATTCGATGCGTTCTCTAAATGAGGTAATTTTTTTTTTCATTCATTGTTTAAAGTATTTTTACCTACGCCTTGCGCTATCCCTATCCTGCTAAGTTCTGCTATGTTGAACTACATCCCTCACCATTGTACCGAGAAGATTCTGTATCATCATCGTACCCCCAAACTCATCCCTTTAGCCTAAAAAACTGTAGCCTCATGAGCAGTTTTACGCAATAATACAGTTCTGGTTAAAGAAGATCAGAGATTTCGACTGGCGGCTAGGCTTTTCCTCGGGAAAACCATTTTCAAATGCACTTTTTACTGTTTGCTGTGTTTTTTTTTACTAAAATCTATTTCTGCTTAGGAAAGAACCTTGCAAACTGATTAAAGACAGAATGGGGACGTAACTTTCTTTTTTTTCCCAAAACCCCGTCTTTTTGGCTTGATTAGATCTTTTACGCTTTTGTCGAGCCTGCTCAAATGGTAGTTAGAAGAGTCGTCTACCTGATTGAATATCATGAAAGATTGGCTCGCCCTTGTACTTTAAAGAAGAAGACGATGCAAGACGTATATTTGTTATTATTGTCTAAATTCTTTGATAAATTAAACTAATTTTCTTGACTTGCAGCTTTTTCAAGATACAACATCATATTCACAAGACGAAATCGACGAGGTTCGTGATTTATGGGCTTATTTCCTGAATGCTTAGTAATATAATGTATTAGTATGTCAGATGATGGGTTTGGTTGTATAAATACAATATTTTGCTCACTAGCCAAATATGTGATATGTATTTGGTGCCTAATTATTTTGGATGCTGGTGGTTTTTGCGTAATATACTGCTTCATGGTTCATGGTTTCATTGATGAAAGGCATGTTATTAGTTGATAAGCCTATTTATTTTTTTTTTTTTTAAAAAAAATAATAATTAATATGCATTAGATTTTAGTTTAAACTGATGTCTAAACAAGGAAATAGACATCGGTTATTAGTTAAACTCTGATGCACATATAATGAATAGACATCAGACAAAAGACAACCGATGTCTATTTTTAAAATATACATCATACTTAAGACTGATGTATAAGCAAAAAGAATATACATGTGTCAACTGTGCATCAGTTGCAAATCTGATGCCTATTGATGAAAATGTCTGATGTCTATGATGATTTTTGTAGTAGTGTGAATAGATTAAGGATCTTATCGATATAAGATACCTTTTAAATGCCAAGCTAAAATCTTCTATTCCACAATAGATTTTGATTTTAGTATACATGTTGCCCTCTTTCATCCAACATTAAAATCCAACCACTCCTTTCAAAAAGGTAATATGAATATGTCACTCTTAATGAGTGAAACGTCATTCACATGGAGAACAATTTCTCCCACTGAACTTCATGTCTTTACATGACTTTAACTCCCACTTAACATCATGTCTATACATGACAATAACTCCTACTTAACTTCATGTCTATACATGATACTTCGAAAATTCGAGTGTAAATTTCTTATATAGAAAAATCATCATAACCTCTAGGCAGATACATACCATAGGCTTGTGTCATGTACACATCCTATTCCAAATCTCTATTTGGACATGTGGTTTTATTGTGTATCTTGTACACACCTACTATGAGGTATTTCACTGATGATTTGGATCTAAGCATAGTTACGCAGTAACTTGACTTTTGAAGACATCTACACGTCTATCCATGCAACTACAATTTGGACAACTCCAAATAAAACATTTTCTTTGCATAGATTCCATTTAGTTTCATAAGTCTCTTATGTTAGAAAATCGAATTTTAAAATTTCTAGGTGCTTCCACTTCATAGATCATAATCTTATTATATCAAGAACATTTTCTTTTGGTCTCGTCACTAATCTAAGGATTCACCTAAGAACGCTTTCTTTTGGTCTCCTCACTAGCCTTGAGTCTAACCTAATAACATTTTCTTTTGGTTTTCTCACTAGTTCCTAACTAGTTTTTCGTTGTGGCTTATTTTCTCCCACTCTATCTTTAGAAAAATACAATTATTTTCTTTAAAGATAGCCTTATGAGCCACAAACAATTTTGTACTCATACTCGTGAGGGAGGTAGAAGTATTACAACATGACCTTAAGTGATCTACTAAAGAGTTCATTGTAAAGACATCGAATATTAGCTTCGAGATAGACTAGTTCTATAAGCTAAAGAGGTGTACTCATATTCATGTCAATTACAATCTTTATAAGTGGTGTGACCAATTGGTTTGGTAGACTCCCTACTTTGAGTTGAATAACTCAATTTTGACTTAGCAATTGATCTTTCAAAGTGAGAATCAAATTCTTAGCCTTCTATTATAATGATCCAATCATCATAATACTTATATGATCAACTTGAGTTATTTGTTCAAGTATAGTATGATGACAAGTTTATGTTATTTGTTCAAGTATAATATGATGACAAGTTTTTAGAACTAAAAAGTTTCAACAAACCGAATGACTTGGGTTGAGAACCAAGTCACTAAATCCAATTACAACCAATGTCAATAAAAGGAATTGAAGAAATTTCCATGTCAAACAAGGAAATTATAAAAGTTCTAAAAAACAATGTCTCAAAAACATCCCAAAATTTTGACAATTCAAAATGAGACCAAGCTTCCATAGGTCTTCAATCATGGGTAGCTACCTTAGCTTCCCTTGAATAGCTTTCTTAGGCTTGCTTGTCCTAGCCTTTATCCTTGCTAGGACGCCCTAATTACAATTAAATAGGGTAAGAATCACAACTCGTATCTATATACCAAAGTTGAGATCATAACATAAACGATAGGGATAAATTACCAACTGAAACATCTTTCCAGTTTCGATATCTCCTAGATATTTAGTGCAATTTCCCTTCCAATGCCCTATTCCATTACAATAATGACACTTGTCCTCGGTTAAGGCACCTTTCTTAGGTTTGGGTGAGCTATTCTCAATAGCTTTTTCCCTTTCCTTTGAAGGTGGAGGGCTTCTTCCCTTTACTACCACCTTTCTTGAACTTCCCCTTACTATTATATCCTTGGAGGTGCTAACATTTAGTCTCATGTCTCTCTTATCTTGCACAAGCATCTTGTGCAATTCATGGATAGAGGTTTTCATGTTTTGCATGTTGTAGTTTACCCTAAACTGCACATATGCTTTGATTTTCCCAAAGGAATGTAAGATTCGGTCGATAACGAGTTGTTCGGGAATGGTCACCCCTTGCAATTTAAGAGTCTCGACATGCTCAATCAGTTTGAGTGCATGAGGGCTAACTTTTGGCCCTCTTTTAGGTTCATGTCGGAAAAATGTGGAAGCCGTCTAATATTGTATGATCCTAGGAGCTTGTGAAAAAACATGGTCACAAGCTTGGCATAGATCTCATAGGCCGTGCTCATCTTATGGCACTCCCTTGAAGATCGGCCTTCATAAAGAAGATCAAAATGTTTTTGATCGCGGCGGACTCATTGTGGTAAGCCTCATAGGCTCGCCTTGCGGCGGCGATTGACCTTTCATTAGGTGTTTCGGGAGAGGCTTTGGTAAGATAATGAAACTTGTCGTCACCCTCCGCGGCCAAACCAAGTTGCATATCCCAATCGATAAAATTAGCGCCATACATCAATCCATGAAGGATCGAAGCCATGAGATATTTGTGAGAGTTGGAGCATAGGTGGTGGTGGACGAATTAGCATTTGCCATTGCGAATAAACAATTAGAACTACAAATTTTAAAGACATAAAGGAAATGTCAACATTTATCATTTTAAATACTTGTAAACATTTGTAAACATTTCAAACAAGTTTTAACATTTAAATAGTGACCTCTACCCAAATATTATAAATGATTCCGAGATCCAAATTCATATGAACTTGGGTATGGTAGGCCGATTCATCCCTCATTAACATAATTCGGCGGATTAACTCTTTAATCGATTTTACATTAGAACTCTCGGTCGATAATATTACTTTAATAATTATCTTAAGCCCGGAACACATGCGGCTACGGTCGCGAATACTTCCGTTGAGCTCAATCCAAATTTCGAATTAATAACCTTTATTACCCCACTTACCCAACGTAACAAGTTTAGCACCCCGGTGAGCCGAGCCTACTTCTTGCGAAATTGGGATTCATGGGTTCTACATTTGGTAAAGCTTGATCTCAATTATTTATTATGAGAGGTCATGTCAATTTATAATCTATCATGTTAAAGTGAACTAAATCGATGAATTAACGATTATTTTAATTGACACGGTCGAATAATCGATGAAATACGCATGTCATGTTATGGCGATTTGGCAATGCATGCAAACATATAAAATAAAATGCAAGCATAAAATTAAAACTCCTAGTATGGCCTTTCGTAGTAGAAAATCATATAATCTATTACAAATTCGGAAACCAACTCCTTTGGTCCCTTGAACTTCATATGTGACAACCCTCGCGAATGCGGAAATATAAAACATACAAGCATGTGAAATAATATGCGGAAATATGAAGTTTTAAAAAACTTTTATACATGCAAGATAGATAATACGAGGAGTGTCAAAATATTACAACTAAGTGCGGAAATACAGCAAAGAGACGGAGTCTCTCAAAATGTTAACAAAGAACAAGTGTTTAGCAAAACTAGCTAAATCGTCTAGAGGTGAAACTTCCAGGAAACAACGCCCGCTAGCTCACACGCCCGCTAGCTCACACCCGAACCCAAAATAGTCAAGCAAAAAGCCATCCATGCAAGCAACCTGTTCATTCATGAAAAACATGAACGCCACAATCAGTGGGGAGTAACTCCGGGTTCTCCCAGCCATATCACATTAAACGTACATATAAGGAGATACAAAAGTAAAATCATGCATATATAGATA
>JAIUZE010072219.1:0-16523 GCA_022085475.1 Heliosperma pusillum | reverse complement strand
TTGTATTTTGAAGATGAGTGATTTGAAATGCGGCATTTCTTTGCAAAGAGCTTGGAAGCTTGAGCTAGTAGAGTCTTGGAAGAAGATAACTTGTTTGTTGAGGGAGCTAGAGGACAGAGACAGTGAGATTTTCGCTTTTGCGGTTCTAGATGGGATTGGTTATGAGGATTAGTTGGCTTTTGCTGTTTTGTTGTTGGCTTGTACATTTTGGTTTTGTTTTTGCACCTTTTGGATTTTGTCTCGGGTGAGATCTCCCAGTTTTGAATTTTAGACTTTGTTTTGGACTGTGAATTTGGATTTGGCTTTTGGATTTGCTTTGGCTTTGGATTTTCCTTTGGTTTTGGCTTGACTTTGGTTTTAGCTTTGTCTTTGGCTTTGTCTTTGGATTTGTTTTTGGCTTTGGCTTGGGCGAGAGCCCCCAGTTTCTGAGTTTTTGTTTTGGGTGAGAGCCCCCCACATTTGGGTTTTGACTTTATCTTGGGCGAGAGCCCCCAGGTTGATGTACATGTCTCTTTTGGTTGTAATTGATGGCGCTACTGAATTTTTTTTGTCCCTGCAGGTTAGTCCGAAAACAAAACGTGTTTGGTAGACGACGGTTTTGCCGTCATGCTGCCGTAAATCACATCACATAGAAATCACACAAATTAGATGTTTGCACGTTGGTGGCCTAAACTGACGCAAAACGAAAGATCGGATTGAACAACGCAGTTTTGTTAAAGAAGAAATGTATAGGTTGAAAATGTGGAAAGAGTTTGAAAGAATGGAAAGAGGAGTGAAACCGGTCTCCTGAATAAGTGTGCTTATTTTGCCGGCAGTGTTGACTTGTGTCTCGAACCCGAAGAGGATTAGGAAATCCAAGGATGATTATCATTCTCTAGGCTGTCTTGGCACATGCTCATGCTTGCCATGGTGAGAAGTTGAGGATTTAGCTTATTTTGATGACATGGGGATATCCAAATATCATAGTGCAAGAGCATAGTGACGTTTAATCTTAACTGGCCAGGGGCGGTTTTATTTCGTGTCGCATGAGCGGCACGTGGGCTATGCGAGACGCGTTATTTTGTTTGTTCTTGAGAGTTTGGATGAGTTATGCCCTTTTTATAGTGTCAAGTTCGGCCAATTACGCAAAACTAATACTATAGAAGCAAAATACTTTTGTGACCGTATAAGCTTAGTGTACATCTGTCGAGTTCTTAGATGCTAAATGAGGGTGATAAGAAATTGAATGGAGTGGAAGGTTCTATGGTGTTAGAAGACACTGGATATCTGTGTTATCTCTCTCACTCACCTAGATGAATGAAAGGATCGTCCCGAAAAACATGGAGACAAAGTAACTGTGGGTCGATTCGTCTGAAATTTGTGAAAAGATGACTACTTGAGAGATTTTGTTTTTTTTGTGGTTTTTTGATTGGAGAGATTTTTTTTCTTTTTTTCTTTTTTTGGTTTTCGGTTTTTGACACTTTGTCGGATTGACTGGATTTTGTTTTTGTTTCGGACTTGTTTTATTGGAATTTTTTTCTCTCATTTTTTGGATTTGGATTTATTCGACTTTCGTTTGTCTTGTTGATAGGCTATCGCACACCTAATCAAAGATAAATACCCTAGACACAAATGAATGTAGTAATAGGGGCCGAACACAAGGAGACGGGAGTTGCTATACAAGTTGTTATGGGGTGAATTCTATCAACGTCGGTTATCGATTGGTTTTGTTGGGTTTATGAAACAACAATAATAATAAAGGAAGAGTCTAGGGAGGTCGGGTCACACATGCAAATTATGTAAATGCTCAAGTCAAAATAAGAAATTGATAATAACGATAATTGTTTAGGCTAAAGACACCCACCTCTCGATATTAGTGTCAACCATAGATCGGGTCCTAACGAACTCTTGCTTTGGCTAGGTCGATATACTAACAGACGCTTAGTATAATTCAATTCTGTACCTCTCGACTTATAGAAAGAATTAACGAATATAATCAAGGATTGTGATCAATAATCAAAGACTAACAATACAATGCAATCATGTGATAGAAACAACTATTTGATATCATAACATCTCATTTCAACAATTGCAAATATTATTTATGCATGACTTCCTTAATTCCCTAGACAAACTAACTATTCTTGCATAATGATAACTAATCTAATGACAAATGATAAGTAAACATGATAACTAACTAATAATGGAAATGACAAAGGAAATAACAAAACAATACAAGAAATAGAATTACCTCAACAAAGGAAATGAAACTCGGAATTGAAGAACACAATGGAACTAATTAACTTGCAAATGAACTTGTAATATAAATTGAAATACTTAAATGTAACAACTAATGGAAACTAAACTATTCTAAACCTAATCTAATGACTAATGACATTATGTAAAAGAGTGTTTTTAGAGTGTAGAATGATGTACAAGATGATGAAAAAGATATGAAAAAGGATGCCTCTAAGTGTCGAGGCCCTTCTCCTTTATATAGGGAGAGAGACTTGAAACGCTTGCATAGACAGAGACCAAACCCCGATCGGGGAATGGGAACCCCGATCGGGGTTTGAGTAACCCGGCTATATTTGCTTAATTGCTCCATTTAATGCTTTAGAAATCCTAAGCTATGCCTTTAAGCACCTTAATTCTCTGGTTAATTGCATAGTTTTGGGATTCCTTGAGCATCCAAAGGAGCATCCTATGTTGAGTTGTGGGCTCCTTGCATTGGGCTTCATTTTTGGTTTCTCGTTTGCATATAAATCCATTTCACAAATCTTAATGCTTGGCTTGTCATTTTCTATTCTATCCTTCCATGGTTCATCTTGCTTCCATTAGCTTGTTGGACTTTAGTGCTTGCCAATTGTGTTAGGAAAAAGCCTTTAAATACTTAGATTTCTACAAAACATAGCAAAAACGAGCAATGCACCTCGAACACGTAATTAGCTCACAAATATACTAAACAAAGTATAACAATCATGTAAAATCGAGCTAAATTAGGGAGTAAAATCATATAAAAACTAGACATATCACTTGTCTCGTGAATTTTTGAATCTTTGAGACTTCTGCTTTGGGGTTGTTGGGATGTTTTTGTTTGGTTTCAATTTGTGAGAGTTTAGGAACGATTGCACTAAAAAATTCTATTGATCCTCCGGTGGGGGTACCAAAATGTTTGGCATAGGATGTAATTTCTTGTAGTCATATAGTATATGACGAATCGGGTAGAAAGATGGGGTCTCCAAACCTAAAGGTCACCTAGAGACACGAAGATCAAGGAATTTTCACACCACAAGATATGGACAAGGTGGTAATTGCACGCCCTCGTTAAGGCTTATTCTAAGAGGTCGAGTGATCTACACTAAAGAGATACGACCTAGAGTATTTCAATTCTATTATACTAGTTAAGGGTAAAAAGTAGAACAAGTGACTAATAAAAAGTTCATGTGCTCATTTGTAACTCAAAGATGAATACGATGATCCTATTTATTAATAATGCTAATATAGGGAATACAAACGGCTGCTGGGACATACCCCAAGCTACTGTTACTATTTGACACTAAGGTAGGAGAAACAGAGGGATGAGAGTGACAACAAGAGTAGACTCTCTAGTAACTTTGCTAGACTCAAACCCAAACTCCGACTCCGACTTCGATTCTTATTTGAGTTTTTTGTCTTCTAGTTCTCCCTTGAACATCTCTTTTTCACCTTCCAACATATGGATTTCTTCTTCGACTGGGGAGATGAGGTGTGAACAATCCAAGGTAGATTCGTCATTTGTAATTGTTAGAGCTTCTAAAGGATTGTTAGGCTTGCTCCCAGGAGGGATGGTTAGACGAACATCCTCAATCATATCTTGAATGACATGTTTCAACTTGTAGCATTGCTCTATATCGTGTCCTTTGCCTCTATGATATTCGCAGTAAGCGTCTCCATCCCAGAACCTACCTTTCTTTTCCGGGTCAGGTGTGAAAGTCCATAGACCTTAATTAGACTCCTCTAATTAGTTACTAAATTACTTGTTAATTTAGTGTTTAATGATCTATGTAACATGCATGCAAATATAAAGACATTTATATAAAAGAAGAAATTTCCTCACATTGATAATGGAAATAATTGGGCACAATAAGAACTCCTTCTTATTGTTCTTGAGCTTATGTAGGAAATGATCCTCCAACAATCTTTAAATAAGAAGACCTCCTTCAAGTTGCACCCAAGATGTACCCAAATAATCTAACCTTATTATTAACTAGATAATGACATAGATTAATACTACTAATATTAGTGTATATATTACTACACTAGTAATACTTAATAAATATTAGTATTATGAGAGTTTTAGTGAGAAGGTTGTAGTTTAGAGAGAAGTATGTGAATTAAGTACAAAATCAAGTAGTGAAAAAATGAACAACTATTGTCATTTTTATAGCCATTTTGGCCGGACCTCATGTGTCCCAAAAGGCCTCTTATTTTGTTATTTTATTCACATCCAATGTAGTAGAGTGTGGTAGTGTTTGTAATGATTTTGGAATGCATGATATGTCACTATCATATGGTAGCTTGTTTGCATAAACAAGAACAACTATCATCACTACTACTACTACCATGACCGGCCACATGTGGCTAATTATGTTCCATTTTGATTTTTGATATTTGTCCCACAAATACTTATTAATCATATGTTTAATTATCTTATATAATTAAGTGTTAATTTGATCATATAACAATTATATGACACAAATTAATAAACAATATGTACTTAACATTTAAGTGATATTTTACCATTATATCAATATACAATGGGTCCCACAATGCTAAGTTAGTTTATTTTACAACTCCTTGTAAATAAAATTAACTAATTACCTCTACCTCAAAATATATGTAAAACCTCAACTAACTTAGTAATTTAACGATTAATTACTAAGTTAGATCTTATTTAATCATATTAAAATAAGATATCAATTTATTAGTCAATTATTGCATAATTGAAAAATAAACTTAATCGAATTTGAGTTCCTAACTCAATTTCTAACAATTAACTCTCGTACATATCAAATATATGTAATGGATTAACTAACTGTATCATATACAAATAATTAGTTACTATTTGGGTTTCATCCTATAGGTGTGACCGAAAGGAATCAGTTGATCACCGCCGTCATACGACAATAACGTCAAACTCTAATCAGCCAACCGTTATTGATTTATGTTAATCAACTGACTAATCATATTTATATATAGTCAATAAATATCCCAATTATATTCCTTAATGAGATTTAATATGTGGCGCACTATTGTGGAGGACACTTACTCCAACAATCTCCCACTTGTCTAACACAAGTGTGCGTCACCAATTCTCTTGTCTCTTTATCACATCTCCCACTCAACGCAAGGTGTCTTTCAGATCGCACTTGCGATTGATTATATCTAGAGTGGTTTTCTCGATATGGAGAGTAACTGTCTGACAGGAAAATCTACCATAGATCCCTTTCCGAGCGTGGCCACGCATTTAGAGTAACTACTCCTCGAGTGGCTTGAAGATGTTTGTACCCAACGTGGGTGGACAATTCCCGTTAACTCATCTACTCTGTATGATGCAGATCACCATGACCCATAAGATGTCCATCGGCCTCCTTTCACGGCTCGACCTAGAACACCAACCAAAACCTATCGGAAACTGCACCGACTCAGATAGACGTTCGCCAGTCAAAAGAATCGACTCATATGAATAAGATAGAAGACCCTGCCACGACCAGGCATCAATTAATTGATTTAAGGGTCTCTACAAAGGTCACTGTCCGACAGAGTGTAATAAAGTCTGTCTATGTAATCGACCAGTCATCTCCATGACCCCATGGTGCTAAACCAACCATCGATCGACTTACAATCTAGTCACTTCGAGACGTCACCTCATTGAGTGACTAGAGACAAAATACTAAGTTCGTCCTTTTCACTTGAATAGGGTCCAACATTGTCTTACAATCTATTCGGATAAACAAAGTATTGAATTTCGTCAAACTAAATAAAAGAGTTTATAATAAAACTCGAACAATGAATGCAATTATCATATACTCCCTCCTAGTCGGTCATTTCTGTTGGAGTAGGTGTCCTCCACAATAGTGCGCCACATAATAAATCTTATTAAGGAATATAATTGGGATAATTATTGACTATATATATGATTAGTCAGTTGATTAACGTAAATCAATAACGGTTGGCTAACTAGAGTTTGACGTTATTGTCGTTTGACGGCGGTGATCAACTGATCCCTTTCGGTCACACCTAAAGGATGAAATCCAAATAGTAACTAATTATTTGTATACGATACAGTTAATTAGTACATTACATATATTCGATATGTACGAGAGTTAATTGTTAGAAATTGAGTTAAGAACTCAAATTCGATTAAGTTTATTTTTCAATTATGCGATAATTGACTAATAAATTTATATCTTATTTTAATACGATTAAATAAGATTTAACTTAGTAATTAATCGTTAAATTACTAAATTAGTTGAGGTTTTGAGATAGAGGTAATTAGTTAATTATATTTACAAGGAGTTGTAAAATAAATTAACTAAGCATTGTGGGACCCATTATATATTGATATAATGGTAAAATATTACTTAAAATGTTAAGTACATATTATTCATTTATTTGTGTCATATAATTGTTATATGATCAAATTAACACTTAATTATACAAGATAATTAAGCATATGATTAATAAGTATTTGTGGGACAAATATCAAAAATCAAAATGGATCAATATTGCCTTCACATGGCCGGTCAAGTTGTAGTAGTTGGTGATGATGGTTGTTCTTATTCACACTCATAAGCAACATGTTCTTATGACATGAATAGTAAACCTAAAATCATTTTATTCACTACAACACATTACCACTTTGCATGGCAATAAAATAAGAAGAAAATATCACTCATTTGGTGATGTGAAAACCGGCCCTTGTGGCTATATATAGAACAATTGTTGTTCATTTCTTTACTTCTTGATTCTTGCTTATTTGATCATACTTCTCTCTAAAACTCTTCTTCTCACTATAAACTCTCAAATACTAATATTCACTAAGTATTACTAGTGTAGTAATATAGTCATAATATTAGTAGTATATCTATCTTATTATCTAGATAGATTATTTGGTGTCAATCTTGGTGCAACTTGAAGGAGGTCTTCTAGTTTGGAGATTTCTTGTTCATCCATATTATTAGCTCAAGAACAACAAGAAGGAGTTCTTGTTGTGCCCATATTATTTCCATATCAATGTGAGGAAATTTCTTCTCTTATATAAATGTCTTTATATTTGCATGCATGTTGCATAGATCATTATAAACTAAATTAATAAGTAATTTAGTAAATAATTAGAGGAGTCTAATTAAGGTCTATGGACTTTCAATTGGTATCAGAGCTAGCTTGTAGCATGCATGTTCATTTTGGACATTTTTATTAAAGTTATAAGATAACTAATAAATCAAAGATTTTGAGTTAAAATACGATTCTGACAAACTTTTTTGGTGCATGTATACCTACTGACCTCAAAATGTTTTTGGTCAAATTTCGTGATTTTAGGGATTAATTTGCTATTTGTTTTGATTTTTGGCGTTTAAACCGAGTTAACATGCATTTTATGAGTTAAAAGTTAACTAAAAATAGTTGCATGTTGATTCTGGCCATGAAATTTTAATATGATCTCAAAAGCAAATCTTACATATTTTATGTAAATATTCGTGACTTTTACTTATATATTGCATGTTTATTTATTTTTATACGATAAAAGTCGATAATATGAGATTATAATGTATATAAAATTGAAACGTCCATTTATGGCCTTGAAATTTTTTTTTACATTTGACATTCTGATTTGGATACTCTTGGTGAAATTTCATAATTTGTTTCACTTTTTTACTATATCTAATGTTTTTATTTGATAAAACCATTAAATACAAAGCTATTTGTTCATAAAATTAATTTAAATTTTTTGAGCAAATGTTTTTTATTTTTATAGTTCCTGGAATTGTTTCAGAATGTACAAAATTTTTGGTTTCAAATTTTATGATGTTTATATTTTATTTTGGTTTTATTTCATAATTGTTATGATTAAACCGTAATATTTAGCAAATGAAATCAAATCGATCTAATTAATGACCAAAAAAAATAGTAGTGACTAATTTTGAGTTCTAAATCAGTTTAGTTAATTAGTTTGAATTTAAATGCGATTGAAATGTTGATAGTGATTTTTAATGGTTAAAAATCAATAAATCCCGGAAGAAATCGAGCTACAATGAGCATGAATTGAACTTAGGACGATTTTGGCATGAATTTTGCAGCAATTTATTTTATTTATGTTTGAATGAATGAATGTCATTTATTTAATAATTTATGCAAATTTTGTACCTAGTATGGTCTAGTTAATTTTTATCGTTATTACCCGTAATGTAAGGGAATAACGTTTTTGGTTGTAATAATTGCGATCTCGTATCGCCGGTTTGTATAATTTAATAATTTTATTTTATAGAATAAATGTATAATAGGAATTTGTATATTTCTATATTTTGTAATTATTTTTTATGAAGACCGGTGACTCCTTCAAGACGGTGCCATTTTGGAAGGTGTTCCAAGTGAAGAGGCAAGGGACCAAGGAGTTGGTTTCCGAATTTTTAACTATCTAGTTAATTTTGATTAGCTAGGTGGCCATACTAGGATTTTATTGTTGCTTGGTTGCTTGCTTTATTTTTCGCTCATGCCAAAATCGTCACACAAGCAATTTTATTTCTCGATTGTCAATTCAACGTTATTCACAATTCACCGACTTAGTTCGCTTATAGGGAATTAATAACAAAATTGACAAGACCTCTCACATAACTTAAAAAAATATATATATAAAAAAAATTGAGATTTAGCCTTACCAATTAGTAACACCTATGAACCCCGTGTTCATTAGGGCTACCACGCTCGTGGGTCCCTTTTTACCTCGGGTAAGTAGGCTGATGCGATCACAAGCCAAAATTGGATTGGACTCAACGAGATAAGCGTTATCTTGGGACTAGGAGATGGATTTAGTTGGAATCCGTCAACCAAGAGTTCTAAGTGTAGAATTAGTCAAGTATTGACTTACCATTTTTAGATAAAGGTAGCATGCGATGACTATTTTTGTCTAAAGATGGGTCTTGGAATCACTTATGTAATTTCGTGAGGGGTCATTATATGAGTGACTTGTTTAAAATTGTTTTTTACAAGTAAAATATATATAAGCAATGAATGTTTATTTTCCGTTGATATTTATTTTATTCGCGCAATGACAATTATTTTTCTTCTATGAACTTATAAATCCGTTCAATCGTGGAAAAGGTTTCCATTATTTTATACGGTAGCATTTTGATTGCAATCTCCGTTTATACCACTGTAGCTAAAGACAAAATAAATTTTATCTTTTGATCCTCATATTCACCATTGCAAATGTCTCTTATGAAGAGTAATTGAATAAGTCACACTTAATCAAAAACGTTTTGATTTTTAGTGACGTCTTTGCTCCAAAGAAAATATTGAAGAGTAATTGAAGAGTAATGGTACGATCATTTTTTACTCCAAAGAAAATATTTGTATTTTGGTATGTCGTCATACTCCTCATCGAGGCTTACCTCAAAAAGAGGCCAAATCAGTTGGGACGACTAGGTTAATTGATTTATTTAAAATCGTGAATAACCAAATACCGTAGTCACATCATGAAATGTTTATCCTTTTGAAGGAAAAACCATGAATGAAATGAAGAATAGTCTTCACAATAATTCTAATATACTTGTCTAAGTAGAGATTCATGAAAGTGAGTGGGAGCACTAAGAATGATGTTTATATTCTTAAATTGTTAAGACAAGGTTCAAGAGTAGGTTGGCTCGACTTTGACACAAGGCAAGGGAAAAAGGCAAGACTATTTTGAATAGTAAAGTCAAAACCCAAGCAAGGTGTCGAACCCAATTTTTGACGATTCTATTTTACAGTGTAGGACACAAGAAAAGAATCTTCCCAAAGTTTTCTAAAGAGTTAGAAATTGGGTGTAATTTTTCACCCATAATATCTATATGATCGACATTTATTTTGCTAAATGCAATTTTTTTGGTATTGGATACCTGTTATGGTTTTCATCAATGTATTCAATGCATATAATAATGATTCGTGCGACGACTAACCATAATTAAATGTCGACCTACAAGGGAAATATAACTATTGTAGTTTTATTTCTATAGAGACATATAAAAGTTATAATGTGATCAATCTAGTTTTGGATTTAGAGGTATAATTTAATAAACGTTATTATGTACATAACCTCTAAATAAAGAATATAGTATCCACTTTAGTGTACGACACAAGTGTTTCACTTATGTGAATAGAACAAGCGTTGTATCTTCATATGCCTTTATTTGGTCAATGGTTATCCCATACCAATTAAAGGTAATTATATTCTTGATCTAAACTAGTAATAAATACTTGTCACATAGATTGTAAAAAGCTCAAAGTTTGTGACCCTTATCTAATCTTAATCTTGGATTGTGTAGCACATTAAGAGGCTAGTACTGACACTATCCCTAAACCATCTGATTTTGAATCTTATGGTGCGTGAGAATCTTGTATTCAAGGCAAGATGATTCGTGCCCTTTTTTAATTAAAAGGAAATCGAACTAGTGAGTTATTGGCCCTATTACATTAGATTGTGTGTGGTCCAATAACAAACACAACCAGAGATGGTAATGATTACTTCACTTTATTTACCGACGATTTAAGTAGATATTATGTTTGATTCTACTTAATGAGGTGCTAAGAGAAATCTTTGAAAAGTTCTAAGAGCTTCAATGAGAAGTAGTTAACCACTAGAACATTAGATCAAGGACTTACGACTATATCGTAACTATAAATATCTAAGTATTGACTTTGATTTTCACCAAAAGTATTGTGAAATGGTTTCACAAGTTAACTTCTCTAACACACATTATTAGATAAGGTGTTGTTGAATAGAGAAACAGAACCTTATACGATATGGTTTTTCTTTATCAAGTCAAAATGAGCCATTTGACTAACCTTGGGATCTTAATATTTTTTGTCTGCTATTTCTTTTCCCACCATATTAAAACACATTTAAAAAAGACTGATTTCATTCCATATACGATATGGGTAGGTAGCGTACCTAATTTATTGTATGTTTCTTAAACTCAATATTAGACACTTCTAATATCAATTCACATTTAGTTTACTCTTAAACTAAATAAATCTTATGCATGCATAACAAAATATAAAGGAAAGAACCATTTCTTACATTGATTATATGGAAATGGGCACAATATTTGAACTCCTTTCACATATTGATCTTGAGCTAGTAAGATGAGGATGAATTCCAAGTTTCAAAATAGAAAACCTCCAATTAGTTGCACCCAAGACTACCCTTAATCTCTACAAAATAATACTACACTAGTATTAAATGTAGTAGCCCTTTAAAATGATCTAATAACTCTTAATACTACACTAGTATATTATTAGAGAATATGAACTCTAAGTTTTATGTAAACTTCTCAAGTTTAGTGAGATGTTAGAGAGAAGAAATGATTTTGCATGAGTGAATTATATGAGGTAGAGTGTAGTATAAATAAGAGGAAAATCAAGCCCTCTCTTGGCTTGAGAGAACCGGTCACATACACCCACCCACATGGGTGGGGTGTTGTCATTTTCACATTGTTCTTAACAATGTTAGGTTGAGTGTATGGGTCAATGTAGTAATCATTTGTTCTAATTCTTAATTAGAATAAAATTACAAACTAAAAACCTACCCACCATCACCACAAAACCGGTACACCCATGTAATATGGGTGTCCATTTTATTTTTGCAATTTGTCATTTGTCACAAGTGTGACATGTGACATGTAACATGTAATTTTGCTTATAAATGTGCATTTAACCAATTTAAATGCAATTTCATAACAAATAAATTAGACTTAACATTTCAAGTCACATTTTATAATTACATGTAAATAAAATGGGTCCTCTCATATTTGGTTAAAAATAATCTACAACAGTTTGTAATTATAATCGACCAATTTTACTTATCTCAAATGTTTCATAAACATAATGCATTCTTAGTAATATAACAATTAAATTACCAAAAAGAATCTTATTTAATCATATTACAATAAGATATATTTTTTACTCACAATTTAAACTTGGTTCATTTTAAGGGATTAATTAATCTGTATCACTATACAATTAATTAATGTACATGATTAGGGGATTGTCCTTTAGGTGTGACCTCAGGGGATCAACTGATCACCACCGTCATACGACAGTAACGTCAAACTCAATTGAGCCAATCGTTACCGATTTATGTTGACCAGTTGACTATAATATTCATCATCCCTTTGTATTCTTATTATTGAGATTTGATTATGTGATCGCACTATTGTTGAGGACACTTACTCCAACAATTTCCCACTTGTCCGAGACAAGTGTGCGTCACCAATTCTCTTGTCCTATTACATGATCTCCCACTCAATGCAAGGTGTCTTGCAGGTCGTCCTTGTATTTGATCATATCAAGAGTGGTTTCCTCGATCTGGAGAGTAACTGTCTGACCGGAATTATCTACCATAGATACCTTCCGAGCGTGGCCACGCATGTTCAGCTTACTCCTCCTCGAGTGGCCTTGAGATTTAAAACAACCCTGACAAGGGGTGGACAATTCCTATCGCACTATTCCCTTTGCATAGCCACAGCTCATCATGACCCCAAAGATGCCCATTTGACCCCAGTTACGAAGGTCGTAGAGCATAAATCAAAGTCACTCTGAAACTGTGCCATCTTAGGTGAACAGTCTTTAGTCAAAGAATTGACTCAAAAGAATACTAGTAGCTCTTGCCACGACCATGCTACAAGAATTGCCAGAATTCTATAAGCGGTCACTTCCCGACAGAGTGTCTCATACAGTCTGCCTATGTGATCGATTGGTCATCCCTATGACCCTATGACACTTGAACCTGCCATCAATCGCACCACACTATAGTCACTTCGAGGTGTTACTTCATATAAGTGACTATGGGTCAATACAATGTTAATCCAGTTCACTTTAATGGGGTCCAATTGTCTCTACAACCCATTTGGATATAACAAAGTTACATAATAAAAGTTAAAATATAACTCAAACGATAAAAGTGATTATCATATATGATTAATAAAAACACAATTTTTATTTCATATCTCATAATCTATTACAAATTTGGCATGCGTTTAAGACCCATGCAAACAACATGTTGGTCATGCTTAGCCTGCGATAAGGGCTTGGTTAAGGGATCAGAAATGTTATCATTTGTCCCAACCTTACATATCCCAATCTCCTTCCTTTCAATGTAATCTCTTATAACATGAAATTTTCTAAGTACATGTCTAGACTTATTACTAGACTTGGGTTCTTTAGCTTGAAAGATCGCCCCACTGTTATCACAAAAGATCGTGATAGGATCTTTGGCAGAAGGAACTACCCTTAGCCCCTCTAAAAACTGCCTTATCCAAACAGCTTCCTTAGCAGCCTCAGATGCTGCAATGTACTCAGCCTCCGTTGTAGAATCCGCAATAACTGACTCTTTGAAGCTCTTCCAGCTAACCGCACCTCCAGTTATCATATAAATAAAACCACCTTGAGATTTCATATCATCCCTATCGGTTTGGAAACTTGAATCAGTGTAACCTTTAGCACATAATTCAGACTCTCCTCCAAACACTAAGAATGTATCCTTAGTCCTTCTCAAGTACTTACGGACATTCTTTATGGCTATCCAGTGACTCTCACCTGGATTGGCTTGATATCTACTTGTCATGCTCAAAGCATACGAGACATCAGGACGTGTGCATATCATGGCATACATGATCGATCCTACGGCAGAAGCATAGGGGATCGATTTCATGCGTTCAACTTCTTCAGGTTCGGTGGGTGATTGAGACTTGCTCAAAAAGATCCCACTACCCATAGGAACAAGACCTCTCTTGGATTTGTCCATGTTGAATCGTCGAAGAATCTTATCAATATAAGATTCCTGACTTAAAGCCAATATCCTCTTGGATCTATCTCTATAGATCCGGATACCTAATATGCGTTGTGCTTCTCCTAAATCTTTCATTTGAAAATGATTTCCCAACCATCCCTTGACAGAGGTAAGCATTGGTAAATCATTCCCAATGAGAAGTATGTCATCTACATACAATATAAGGAAGACAACATTTCTCCCACTAAATCTCATGTATAAACATGGTTCTTCGACACTTCGAGTGAAACCATTTTCTTTTATAACATGATCAAAACGATGGTTCCAACTTCTCGATGCTTGCTTAAGACCATAAATGGATCTCTTAAGCTTGCATACTCTGTTAGGATCTTTTGGATCTACAAAACCCTCGGGTTGTATCATATACACTTCCTCCTCTAAATACCCATTTAGGAAGGCGGTTTTGACATCCATTTGCCATATTTCATAGTCATGAAATGCGGCAATCGCTAACATTATCCGAATAGATCTTAGCATGGCAACAGGAGCAAAAGTTTCGTCATAGTGAAGACCATGAATTTGAGTAAAACCTTTTGCAACTAGTCTTGCCTTGTAGACATCATCATGTCCTTCTATGCCATTCTTTACTTTAAAGATCCATTTGCATTGAAGAGGTCTCACATCTTCAGGCAAATCAACCAAGTCCCAAACTTGATTTTCATACATAGAATTCATTTCGGATTTCATGGCTTATAGCCATAAATTGGAATCCGGACTAGAGATTGCAGCTTTGTAGGTCGTGGGTTCATCACTTTCTAAAAGTAACAAGTCAAAATTGTTATTTTCTTCGATAATACCTATGTATCTATCGGGTTGGTGACTAACCCTTCCGGACCTCCTAGGTACAGATGGTATAACAACAGAATTGGACGACGAAGGAACATCTTCTTGCGTCTCCTCTTCGGTTTGTGGCTCTTGAACTTCGTCAAGTTCAAATTTTCTCCCACTCTGGCTTTTAGAAATATGTTCCCTTTCTAAAAAGACAGCCTCACTAGACACAAACACTTTGTTTTCTTGAGGTTTGTAGAAGTAGTAACCATGTGAGTTGTTTGGATAACCTACGAAAATGCACTTTTCGGAGCTTGGAGCTAGCTTACTGTCGGTCTTTACCTTAACAAAAGCATCGCATCCCCAAATTTTCATATAGGACAAATTTGGGACTTTCCCTTTCCACATCTCATATGGAGTCTTTTCGGTTGCTTTGGTTGGGCTTTTATTCAATGATATTATGGCGGTTTGGATTGCAAATCCCCAAAATGAGTCTGGTAACTCGGTTTGACTCATCATAGATCGAACCATATCAAGTAGGGTTCGATTTCTCCTTTCGGCCACACCATTAAGTTGAGGTGTTCCAGGTGGAGATAGTTGTGATACAATGCCACAATTCTTCAAGTGTGAATCAAATTCATTACTAAGATACTCACCACCACGATCGGATCGTAGTGTTTTGATCTTTTTGTTCAATTGGTTTTCTACCTCATTTTGAAATTCCTTGAATTTCTCAAAAGCATCACTTTTATATTTGATTAAGTAAATATACCCATATCTACTTAAATCATCTGTGAAAGTAATGAAGTAGTCATAATTACCCCTAGCAGAAATAGTCATTGGTCCACATACATCGGTATGTATAAGGCCCAATAGTTTTCTTGCTCGTGTCCCTTTACCACTAAAAGGATTACGAGTCATTTTCCCTAGGAGACAAGATTCGCATATACCAAAAGATTGAAAATTAAACGGTTTAATTATACTAGTCGATACTAGTCTTTTGATGCGATTCTCATTTATGTGACCTAATCGACAATGCCAAATGTATGACTCATGTGGATCACTTGACTTGAGTCTTTTTGATTGAATGTTATAGATATCTCTGGTTGAGTTAGATGTCTCAAGAACATAAATACCATTAATAGAATTACCTTGGCCTAAGACCAAGTCATTCTTTGAAATCATACAACAATTGTTTTTGATCGCAAAAGTAAAACCTTCCATGTCTAACATGGCTACGAATATTATGTTTTTAGACAAAGAAGGTACAAAATAACAATTATTCAAGTACAATTCAAAACCACTAGCTAAAACAAGTACGTAGGTCCCCTTAGAAGTGGCGGCTACCCTAGCTCCATTTCCAAGTCGTAGATCCACATCACCCTTGCCTAGCTTCTCCACGTTTCTTAGCCCATGTAAATGATTACAAAGGTGAGAACCACAACCGGTATCCAATACCCATGTTGAGGTGGAGGTATAATTTATATCAATAACAAAAATTTCGGAGAGTGTATTACCGAGTGGAATCACTAGTCCATCTCTAATATGCTCCAAGTAGATGGGACAATTCATCATCCAATGGCCCATGCCATGACAATAATTGCATTCATCATTGAATTGCGGACCTTTGGTAGTCTTACTACCTATTCCGTTTCTCTTATACTTTTTACCTTGCTTCCTCTTATTT